>JAKTTU010000024.1:0-123914 GCA_030581595.1 Yamadazyma blattariae
CACACCAGTACACCCACAGATCACCACACCAGTACACCCACAGATCACCACACCAGTACACCCACAGATCACCACACCAGTACACCCACAGATCACCACACAGATCACCACACCAGTACACCTACAGATCACCACACCAGTACACCCAGCGTTAAGTTTTGGCTCGGGCACGTCCTTGATTATTTGATTTCAGTTATTTATGGTTCACTCATCCCCTATCTTGCATATTTTCTTCTTCTTAAATTAAATTTCAACTTTTTACTCCTTTATTGATCTTATTAATACTATCTAAGGCATAACCTTATTATATTTTCTTTATTTTCTCTTTATATTTGTTTTATTAAATTTCAAATATTTATATCAACACTATAAAGTTTGCGAAAAAAATAAAAAAGAAAAAAAATACACTAAAAAAAAAATATTAACAAAACGTTTTGTTCATTTATTTAGTACCATTAGTAACACGTACACACTCTTTCCTTATACTTACCACTTCTTTTACCACCCCTTTATGGTTTCTTCTTTCTTTTTACTTCATCCCCCTGGCTACTGGATATTTATTTGTAAGCTTTTACGTAGTACCTCATAACTGGCTAAATTCTTTTGACCTAAAGCCTTATCTCTTGGGTAAAACCTTACGTAAATGCGGATACCCGTGTGACTGACTTTGCAGACTAAACTGTGATCTCACAGCCTTAAAGTGCGGTTTGGTTCAAGTGCATCCAAAAAAGGAAATAACTCTATATCACCAATATCTCACTCATTATATACTTTATCTATAATTTATTTATCGTTATATAATTGTAAGAAACCGTAAGATTATAGTGGTATTCTTATCGCATTTAGCGTGTACCTTGATTTTTTTACCTGGTCGCAATTTTTTTTTGCAGCCACATCAAAAGCTTGAAAGTCGCGAATGACACTGTGCAAAAAATGCAATTGTAGAATTGATTTAATTTAAACATATTATCAAAAAACATAGAAAAGAGTTTTCAATTTATAAATAAATTAAATTTATTTTTACTCTATTTTTTCTACATATTATTTTTCTTGGAAACTTTTAATTATTTCACAATATTTCGGAATTCCAATAACATAGTGAAAGTTTTTACTTTTAAACGAATCTTTAATAATATCTAAAGTCTTGGAATTTTCTACATCAATACCTATTTTAATTGAATTAACAGACAAATATTGTTGGCCATCAAAGCCTGGAGAGTTTTCAAAAATAGCTGATTGAATTAATTTCCTAATATCTGATTCATTAGTAAAAGTTTCATTTTTTAAAGTAATTTCGTATTTATCGAAAATGGCAATTTCAAAATTATCCTTTTCAATATCTATTAAAACATTCTTGATTGAAAAATCTGGAATTGATAACGGAGGGCTAGATATATTAGAATCATTGTCTAATGATATATCACTACTATCATCTACTGATTCTAATGCAAGTCTTAAATTACCATCATTTTTTTCAAGTAATCCATTGGCTTCATCAATTCCAATACTAGTTTTACCTACTATTATAGCGCTTTTCAATGAACCACATTTAGCAATTAATTCATCGATTTTTTCATCACTATCATAAAATTTATTATGAACAACTGCTTTAAAAATTCTTCTAGTACGGTCTTTTAATTTTACGTTAGTTGGTTTTAAATCCACCATTAAATTTCCATAAGTCTTACCGATTTTAATCATAACTGAAGTACTTATCATATTAAGAATTAATTTAGTGGCAGTCCCTGCTTTCATTCTAGTACTACCAGTTACAACTTCTGGCCCTGTTGCAGCACTTATCATTATATCTGAGTAATCTTCCATAAGAGAATTAGCTACACAGGCTAATCCAATGGTCTTACAACCAAGTGATCTGGCATACTTTAAACCCCCTATAACATAAGGAGTTCTACCAGACGAAGCAATACCTATTACTGTATCCAAATCAGGATTTAATGTAAAAGGATCTAAATCAGCAGCTGCACCATTTTCATTATCTTCAGAAAATTCTTGAGCTTTTCTCAAGGCAACATCACCACCAGCTATTAGACCAATAAATTGACTTTCAGGGGCGGAATAAGTTGGAACAATCTCACTAGCATCTAACACCCCCAATCTACCCAGAGTCCCCGCTCCTATGTAAAAAAGTCTTCCCTTATTGCTAATTTTAGGGGTTAACTCATCTACTGCTTTTTCAATTTCTGGTAGTACTTGTTTAACTTGTTCTATAACACTTTCATCCTCTTTATTTATTAACCGTAAAATTTCTTTTGTAGATAAGAAATCAATGTCTTCGGTGTTGGGGTTTCTTTTCTCAGTTCCAATTGCACTAAAATCTTCTTCTTCCATTTTTGATTATTTTCTATATATTGGATACACCATTGATTTTAAACATATTTTGCAATTTTCCTTTAATATCTGCGACTAGGCGTATTTCCCCATAGGTAAAATTTCAAGCCGATCGACATTTCCAAAGGACGCGACATTGACGCGACTGACAAATATTTCCGTTAGATAAAATATAGGTTAAATTTTAATAAAATTTATAAGTAGTAAGACGAATAATGTTTGCTGTTGTGGATGGCGGAGGGTCTAAGACAGCTGTGGTACTAGGTGACTCTATAAACCAGTTTAGAGGGTATGCGGGATCATCCAATCTATCAACTTTATCGGTTGATGATGTGCTTAAATCGATATCAACTGCAATTAACAATGCTTTAAATGAAAGAAGCAAAACAATTGATGATAAAGAATATATTAAAAGTATGTACGTAGGATTGGCAGGTAAATTATCGGTTCTGGATTCTAAAGTACAGGAGATGTATGAGTTGTTGTCTAGAACTTATCAACGATGTGATATCCAATTAATGAGTGATTCATTTTTACTTCCACTTTCTACTTCAATTAAAAGTAAATACTACATTGCTTTAATCGCTGGTACGGGGACTTCATGCTTATGTTTTGATAATAAAGATACGAATATAAAATTAATAGGAAGATTAGGAGGCTGGGGTGCAGAGTTTGGTGATAAAGGTGGTGGTTATTCAATAGGAAGAAAACTAATCAAATCTACTTTAAAAGCCCTTGATGAATATAATTTATCGAAACTTAATAACAGTGACTATCAAATAAAATCAATTCATGAACAAGTTTATAGAAAATTCCTTAACCATAATGACTATTCAAAGCTGGATGCTTTTTTACGTACAGTTAATGATTTAAATATAGCTGATATGATAGGTGAAAAACGTAAGATCATCGCTTCACTTGCTCCTATAGCATTCAAAGAGCTCAAGTCACATGATGGTAGTGAAAATTTAGCCAAAATTATTATAACTCAAGAGGCTGAACAACTTTTTAAACTTGTAGAACCATTTACTAAAATACTTGATACCACAGAAAGCACGATATTGTTATGTGGTTCTTTATTTTCTTTGGACACATATAATATCTTATTCAATGAATGGTTATGTGAATCAAAATTAACTTGTGATTATGAAATTATTTCTGATCCAGCTATGAAAGTATTTCAAAAATTAGCTAATATAAAATTATAAATGTCTAAATGATTTCTGCCATAACTTTCCGTTTAAAAAGCCTAGTCTCTGCTATAGTATCCAACGTAATCAATATAATCGTTCAAATAAGGCGATATTCAATCTGTTGTATTTGCTTGATTCCTTAAAAAATATTTGTTTTTCTTTTATAAGTATCCCCAGACTTTTGCACTTAACGTGAGATCGCCGAAATAAACATATCTTATCACGAAATTTTTCTTTTTCTTCAGCTGATACGATTGCAAAGGTGCGAAACTTTTAACTATATAAAGAATGAACTTTCATTGATCCTTACCAAAATAAATATAATGAACGTAGATAAGGTGGAAGCACAGACTCACAACGAAAGCGTTGAGAGTGAATTACAAGATTCGGAAGTAATGATTAATAAAAAAGTACCATGGTACCAATACTTTAATAGACCTTGGTATCAAGTTTGGTTAATTAGTATTGCAGCTTTTTGTTTACCAGGAATGTATAATGCTCTTGCTGGTATGGGAGGACTGGGTTTGCTTCATGTTGATGTAGGTGCAAATGCTACTGTTGCTTTATTGTCTGCTGGTGCTGCCACAGGGGTATTTATTGTTGCTCCAATTGTCGCTATTATCGGTCCAAGATATTCTCTTTTAGCTGGTGGTTGGACTTATGCTTTATATTCTGGTTCGTTACTTAATTATAATCACAAAGAGAATGGGGCTTTCGTTATTGCATCAGGTGCTATTCTTGGTATTGGTGCTGGATTTTTTTGGATTGTTCAAGGTATGATAATGACCCTGTATGTTAAAGAAGAAGCCAGAGGTAGAGCAATTGCATTGTTTTGGGTAGTGTTTAATCTTGGCGGTGGTATAGGTGCATTGGCAAGTTTTGGGCTTAACTACCATGAGTCAAGTGGTGGTACTAATGATTCAACATATATTGCTTATATGGTAGTTATGCTATTCGGTTGGGTGCTTTCAATACTATTAGTTTGCTCCCCAGAACAATTGAATGATAAATATCATGGTGAAAGAATCAATAAAGTGAATAAAGAACATAGAGAAACTTTATCTTTGAGTAAAATTAAAGATGTGGCTATTTTTACATTTAAAACTGTTCTCAAATGGAAATTATTATGTTTAATCCCTATGTTTTTTTCAGCTAATGTCTTTTATGCTTATCAACAAAATTACGTTAATGGGATCAATTTTAATATTAGAACTAGAGCTTTAAATAGTGCTTTATATTGGTTTGCTCAAATGTTAGGTGGCTTCTTGATTGGTTCTATTCTCGATTTAAAATATTTTAAACGTAATACTAGAGTCTTAGTTGGCTGGGTCTTTTTATTTATTACAGGTATGGTTATTTGGGGTGGTGGCCTCAAGTTTCAATATTGGAGTAATGACAGACTTGCTGCTGGTCATAAACAAGATATTGATTTCACTGATAGCTTTTACGTAGGACCAATTTTCTTATATATCTTCTATGGTATGTATGATGCTTTATGGCAAGGTTACTGCTATTGGATGATTGGGGTTTTTGCATCCACTCCTTCAGAAAGTGCTATTGTTGTCGGAACTTACAAGACTTTCCAATGTGTTGGTGGTGCAATGGCTTGGAGAGTCAATGCTGTTCATACGCCAGCTTTAACGCAATTTGGTATGAATTGGGGTTTAACTATCGGTACTTTAGCTATCGCTTTACCAACCGTTATCTCTTATTTCAGACAAAATGATGAAGAATCAGAAGTCAAAATCGTCAGTGAAGATAAAATCGAAGACGACAAAGCTGGTTCCATTAGTGTGTAAATTTCTTCTGGGAAGAAAAGTGAAATATATATTAATTAAGTGCTATATGTAATAACAAACCATCTAGTCCAAATTCTCCATTAATAAATTATTTTTAGTTAAAATATAAGAGAATCCCAATAAGCAACAATAGTTAAAAACCCCCTAGTTCTAGCAGACACTCTAGTAACATCATTATATTTATGAGTTCAAACACAAGCTGGAGCAAAAGATGAAGCTTCAGGTAATTCCCAAGCTTGAAGTTAATCTACTTTTCCTAGTATCAAAAATTTACAAATTTCATTTTATTTTGCTTTTTTCTTTTTGTTAAAATTTTTTTATAAACCACAGACCTGAAAAAAACCAAAAACTTAAACCAAATATTATAATAGTGACCTAGCCCAGAAGTTATTAGATTTAAACATATTTTTTTTTCTTTGATTTAAAGTAAATGTATTTGGTTCAAATGAACCGTATTTAAATATAAAGCACTCTCTTGTTTTCTCTTTTGGCATGAGAACTGATAAGATTGGAAAATCTATGATCCTTGTTGGTCATCTCAAGTATAATATTTTACCAATGATAGAGAGCCAAACTAATAAAGAAGTTCCTAAACCAACAGAGAAGATAAAATCAGATCTGAAAATGCAACGATAAGATAAAAGTTAATCATTTACCTAAAGGGAAAAACAAGCTAATTATTAGACTAAAAATTGTAATGATAATGGTTGCAAATCTACTTACAGTGAGAGCAGGCGCATTTATGATTGGAGTGTTTCAATAGTTATTAACTATCTTTTGTTGATATGGTAATGAATTTAGGTTCTATTAAAGAGAAATGGAAATAAAGATAACATACATATAACATACATATAACATAAATATAACATAAATATAACATAAATATAACATAAATATAACATACATATAACCACACACAAGACACAAAAAAATACAAAAAAGCCGTAAAATCTAAAATGTAGAGCTTCAACCTTGCTTATCTATAGGTGACTCATTCAAAGATTTCATTAATTCTGAACTTAACCCATCAAGTTCAAAAGTATCCGGATCAAAGATACCTGTAGTCCAAAGCTGATTATAATCATCAACTGCAGATTTATCTGGGAAATGTGGTGAAGTATTTTGAATATATAAGAACGAGTTTACTTCTCTTAATTGATTGGCACTAATTTCACTATTCAAGTTAGTTACATCAATATCATTATTAGTATCATCATTAATACTTAATTTAGTTTTCCTTATACCTTCACTCAATGTTTGAATCGACCCAAAACTGGCAATATGAGATGAAGTAATACATTCAGTTAATACATTAGAAGCTTCTTCAGCTTTTGAAATTAAATAACGATCATTTACTTTAAGATTGTATTTTGAACTTATAGATATTATTTTCAATAAAAGTGCCGATGCGGTTACAAATATTGTTGGATAAAATACTGGACCAATTCTAATTAATCTTCTTATATCTTTATCTAAAATTAATAAATCTATAATATCAATGGCAGTATTTTGAGCTTTCATTAAAATATTATTTAAATCTGATTCAGGAGTAATGCAATTTAATGCTTGAATATATAAGAAAAGCTTAGCAAAATGGAATGTAAGAATCAAAGGTTTAGCTGATGATGACTCTAAAGTAGTGAAAAGTTTACCAATCCACTCTCCTAACCACAGATTTAAATTATTTGACCAGCTCAAAATTTCATCATTATTAAAATCAGTTGACGAAGTTTCTAATTTATCATGTAAAATTGTTATGATGGAACATAAATCAATATTAGCTCTTAACTTAAAAACTTTTGAGTCACTACCATCAGATGAGCTAAATATTTGATCAAGATAATGCGATAAGAAATGATCTCTTCTTCTGGCCATAAAATTTCTAATATTGACATATTCAGAATCAGTATAAGAAATCTGCAATCTTTTTTCTATAATATAACTAGCAACACTAAATGCAAATGCCGCCCTTTTTTTTTCAATTGGTAAGTTGATTTTTTCCAATACTGGAGGATTTAACCTACCTGATAAATCAGAAGCAATTAATGAACATTTGGCACCTAAATCATTACCTATCCAAGCAGAAGTTATTATACATCCCAATAAATCATATAATGTTTTGTCAAAATTAAAAGGATCACCATCAGAATTAAAAATTTTGGCAGGTGATAATTTTGAAACATTTTTTTCAAGATTTTCAATTACTAGTTTAAAATATGACTCACAATCTTTTAAATAAATTGACGATACTGATAGTATGGTAAAATATAATAAAGGGGAAACATCTTGAATCTCCCTGGTAATTCTCGGTATATAATCAAATATAAATATTGGTAAATACTTTGATAGACTATCTTGGAAAAACTTTAAACATTTTATTTCGTCATTAACAGGTATGAAAAAATTAAAAGTAGATAAAACATTATCAGGACTACCTACATGTGATGTCTCTGTGATATTCTCAGGAGCCATTTGCTTTAACATATTAAATATTTGTTCAATATTACTTTCAAGTTTTTCAAATCTTAAACTAGCTTCTTTTTTCCATTGAAAGTCATCTTTCCTTGGAGCACCAAAAACACATTCAACTTGTATAGATAAACATTTCTTACAGGAATCTTGGTCTGGATCTATAAGGCATTTGATTTTTTGATGTCTGCATCTAACACACGCTTTACTTCTCTTCCTATCGCTCATGTCAGTTATACATTCGTGCGGATCTACAGATTTTTATTTAGTGGGGGTATAATACACAAATTACTCATAGGTTGCATTTTGAGGTGTTTTGTTAATAAACAACCATTTGCTTATCATCTCATAAATAACCATGTAATTAATTCTGTTTCACTATCCCCTTCGATATCCAATTACTAGAAGTTTTTATTGAAATCGGGTTTGTTACTTTGTTGTTTTCCAATTCCATACATTAAATTCTCTGTTCATACTTTTTTTAGACAAAATAAGATATTAAACGAAAAAATGTATATATATGTTTGTACTGTTTAACAAAACAAGCAATTCTAGCAAATGAAATATGAATGATGATTGTGCCCATCTTTGTTTGTGTGTTTTCTCTATTTTATTATTGTTTTTCTTAGCATTTGTTTTATTTTTCACAAGATATACTAGAGTGAGAGATAAAACAATTCTATATACTAGTGACAAACGACTAAATTTAA
The DNA here is from genome assembly GCA_030581595.1 of Yamadazyma blattariae. Taxonomy (NCBI): domain Eukaryota; kingdom Fungi; phylum Ascomycota; class Pichiomycetes; order Serinales; family Debaryomycetaceae; genus Yamadazyma; species Yamadazyma blattariae. The sequence continues at coordinate 8,521 of JAKTTU010000024.1, forward strand.
AACTAAAACAAGGTGAAATTATATTAAATTAAATTAAATAAAATTAAATTAAAGAAATTGCAAAATATTCAATTTGGTAATCTAATATTTAAATATTTCAGTAATATGCTAATTCGTTGTTACCTTGATTCAGGAATAATAAAACCATAACCATTAAGGATATTTTCTAAAGTTTCATCAGATTACTCTAAAAAATCTTTAAAGCTTTTGGATAATCAGGTTCTTTATTTGGGAAACTAATTGCTTGAGTTGATGGATTAGTAACTCAATACTTTTATTGAAAAATCTGGACTCTGAAAGTAAATAATACTTTTCAAATTTTTGATCCATTTTATCAAATCTTTCATCCATTTTATCAAATTTTTCCAATTGATATAAAATTATCACTAGTTTTTCGAATGAAATTATCTAATTTAACACCTTGTTGAATTAAGTTTTTCTCTAACTTTTTAACTTTATCAGAATTTGTTTTAAGCATTGAGAACATTTGATGATTAACATTTGTGTTTTTTTTGCAAATCATTGATTCAACTTATTTAAAATTGAACTGAAATCAGAAGTTGAATCTTCTTTTAAGCTCAAAATGCAACTTAATGCACTAGGTGCATTTTCATCAGTTTGATAAAAATCTTAAGATTTTACAAATATTTTCATTTTCAAATAATTCAATAAGTGTCTTAAAATGTTGATTAACATCAGGTAATAACCCTTCTAAATTATATGGAAACTTAATTGTATTATTTTCTGAATTTGCGTTAAACTTTTTAAGAAGATAACCACAAAAAGATCTACATACCCGTACACCCATGTTATTCTTCTAGTTGGAAAAAAAATCACATAATCATTGAAAGAAAAATCATTAAAAGAAAAATCATTAAAAAAGTCTCGTTCATGAATTTAGTGCTATTAATAATACATATACTCTTTTTCTTTCCTGTATACCACTACCATCCCTTTATGCTTTCTTTTTTCTATACTATATTCTTTATCTGTATCGCACGTGATGAAACCGCTTGGTACGGGAGCCAAACCAGCTAATCAACGAATATTAACTAGGTTAGATTTAGCTGTTGCTTTATGGGATGAAGCAATATATGATAAAGAAATTAGCTGGGAAAAACTATCACAGGCATGGTAGTTCAGGTGATAGTTCAAGTTTAGGATCAAGATCCGGATTATTTAGTAAACCTTTAAGTTCAAATAATACTGGGTTCACTAGTATTGATAATGTTGATAGTATTGACGGTAAGAAAAAGCATAAACATAAACACAAGAAATTAATTAATAGTGTATGTATATGTACACGTATATTAAAAAACAGACAACATATTTGGGAAGTAATTTCAGTAAATACTTTAAAACCATCTTACTATGTATATAAAAAGATTATATTAGGTTGCTTATGTAAAGAACGTTCTAGAAAGTGAAAAGGTAAATTTTTTTTTAAAATAAACCAAATTTCCATTTCACCTCTGCATAATCAAAAAAAGGAACAAATTTGGTGAGTCGGCAATTTATCATCAACATTTTCTTTTTCATGCTGCTTTTTCAGCCGTGCGGTGAGTCTTCTGTGTGTAAAACAATTCTTTTAGATGAGGAAATTTTGAGTCAACTGAGTCTAAATATGGGTGACAGTAGGATTTATCAGAAAATTACTTAACTAGTCAATTAACTATGTAATACCCCTGAATATTATAATTACTAAGAATATATATATATATTTCTATAAATATAGTAGATAATGTGCTATCTCTGTTGTTTATACTTATCAATGTCAGAATTCAATAGATTTATTAGAGATAGCTTTTGGGGTAGAATTATCTATCATTTATCAAAACATAAATATTTTCACCATAAAGAAGAATCAGATACCTATATTGTTCCTTTCAAGTACGTAAAACAAATTAATACTTCCAGTTCTTCTGATTTAGATACATTGAGAGAAAATGATACTATAATTGTTCAATGGGATGGGGAGAACGATCCAGAAAATCCAAGAAACTGGCTGATAATTGAAAAATCTATTATAGTTTTTGAAATTTTCTTTTTAACATCAGTTGTTTATATGGCGTCAGCCATTTATACTCCAGGAATTGATCAAATTATGGAACAATTTAATGTTACTAGAGTTAAAGCTACCTTACCATTATCATTATTTGTTATAGGTTATGGTACTGGCCCAATGCTTTTATCTACTGCCACTGAAAATGCAATTTTTGGTAGAACTTCAATTTATTTAGTTACTTTATTTTTATTTTTCATACTTCAAATTCCAATTTCTTTAGTCAACAATTTAACTGCATTAAATGTTTTAAGATTTTTCAGTGGAATGCTTGCCAGTCCACCATTAGCTACTGGTGGTGCAAGTATGGGAGATATTATTGATGTTCCTTATTTACCTGGAGCTATCGCGTTATGGTCCATTGCTGTAGTATGTGGTCCATCACTTGGTCCATTATTTGGTAGTGTTCTCATAGTAAAGAGAGATTGGCATTGGACTCTTTGGTTAATTGCTATGACGTCTGGTATTGCATTCTTATTTTTAGGTTTTTCCTTACCCGAGACTTTTGAAAAAACTTTATTATTAAGAAAGGCTAAAAGGTTAAGAAAAATTACAGGTAATACAAATATTAAAAGTGAAGGAGAAATTGAAAATGATGGGTTAACAGTTAGAAAATTTTTAATAGAAACATTGTGGAGACCAATTGAAATTTTAATTTTTGAACCAGTTGCATTATTTATTGATTTATATATCTCCTTGGTTTATGCTTGTATTTATTTATTTTTTGAATCTTATCCAATTGTTTTCATCGAGACTTATCATTTTGATCTTATTCCTTTTGGAGTTAGTTTCTTATCTATTATGATAGGTGTTTTCATCGGTGCTACAATTTATATTTTGTATATTCATAAACAATTCACCATTCCATCAATTAGGGGAGACTTAGTATATCCAGAAGTTTTTTTACCTTCCATGATTATGGGGGCAATTTTCATGCCAATTGGTTTATTTATTTTTGGTTGGGCAACTCGTAGTGACTTACATTGGATTGGTCCCTTATTTGGATCTGGAATTTTTTCAATTGGAGCTTTTATTGTTTTCCAATCAGGTTTCTTATACTTGGCAAGTTCATTTCCTGATTATTTAGCCTCAGTTTTTGCTGGAAATGATTTTTTTAGGTCAGTTATAGCCGGTTGTTTCCCTTTATTTGGTCGTCCACTATTCCATAATTTAGCTACTTCTAGGTATCCTGTAGCTTGGGGGTCTTCACTTTTAGGATTTATCACAATGGGTATGATTTTGATTCCAATATTATTTTACTTAAATGGTCCAAAATTAAGGGCAAGATCTAAATTTTCTAGTGTGACTGTAGATTCAAAAGAAGATGCCAAGGTTTAGAATTATAGAGATTCTGTCGTTATTCTTATTGTTTTTGCTTTTCAATTAATATATATATCTCATTCGTTATCTAATCTCTTACTTATATTGTTTTTTTTTCTGTGAAAATAACGAAATTCAAAAAATTGAACTTCAATATTTTTTTTTAAAAAAAAATAATCAATTAAATGTTCAACAAAATTAGGAGAGTTACCTCATTCATAATTTTAAGTGATAGAACATCAACCTTAAGCCTAGATATTAGTGGGTTAAGTTAATGTTATAACCTCCAAAGGGAATTGAATCAGTTAAAAATATTTTTATTTCTTTCTTTTTTCCTTTTTCGTCTCTTATCTCTTTGTTTTTCTGTCATCTTCCTTTCTTAGGCTCAAGAAGCAGTTCCTAAAAATTCAATAACATTTTCTAATAGCCGAGGGCGTGTGCAATAGATATGAAATCAAACTAATATAATCTCGATGGTATCTATATCTGTTCACTGCCTTGTTCCACTTCTTAATAAATATTCCTTTTCGGAACTGGCTGCAAATTATTTTAAAAAATGACTTTAAACAATAGTTTGGAGGTTAAAGTGGTGTAAGGATTTGTCATATATATAAAACAGTAAAACAGTAGAAGTAAATGACTTGGTTTAATCATCCCCAATGCTCTGATTGGACCCTGCTCCACAACATCTATTTTAGAAATTTAAAATATATGTAAACAATTATGCTATTTTTTCCATTCAATATTTCCTTCATTCGAACTAAAATGGAGGAATGTTTACTTCTCCTTCCTATGATTTGGAATTCCTGATACCAAGCTCGTAGGTATTGTGACAGAGCGGTGTTTTCAGCTAAGAGTTTCATTTTTTTAAAAGAATACAATGTATTTACGATACATCCAAAACGATAAACTAGTATCTCTATATAGTAGATATATGATTAATTGGAAAACTTTTTAGTTTCGGAAATGGGCAAATAATATACTGGTTCATATAATATTTGTAATAATGGTTTACCTTTACCTTGTACTTGACAGAAAATTTACCTTACACTCATAGAGCCAAAGGTTTGAATATATTTATTTTATATCAAACATGTTATTCCATATTCAATGGATATATTAACTCTATAGCTTTACAGGACATCAATGCAGCTTGGAAATACTATTTAGTTTGGGTCTGTAATCTTGCTTTCGAATTGGTTATTGTATTTTTATTTTTCCCTGGAAACTTCTGGTAGAACTTTAGAAGAAGCAGCTGAAGTTTTCGGAAATATTGTTAAAGAAATTCAATTCTTCCAAAAAATTTCATCAAAATCAACGGAAAATTCGAAGAAGTAGATGCAGTTACTGCATCTACTAGAATATCTTCTAGAGAATCTGTTTAAAGAATGTTTCTAGTTTTTAGTTTATTAATGCTTGTTGCAAAATACATGAAATTTGTTTGAATTCTCTTTTTTACCTTTGAATATTTCCTCTTATCGATTTCAATCAGAAAAGCAGGTGAACACTAATTTTTAAAAAGAAAGAATTTACAAATTAATTGAATTTAAGTTAACCTGTCATACTTTAAGTAAGTACGCGGCTCTAGAATCTGTCAAATAGATCAGTAATTTCACCCCACATTATAGAAACCATATAATATTAAAGAAAATTCGAACATATCTGAAAGTATCACAGCATTCCCAATACTAATATACTTCTATATACTCATGTATACAATATCAACTGTGTCAATTTCCAATAATTTTCATCTAATTATCTCACCCACTAAATAAGTTATATAAATTCAGAAACCAAATAGTGAGAACCAAAGCTCTAAATTTGCGAGAGTTATGAGTAGAAGACAACAAGTTTGTGATCGATGTAGATCACAGAAGAAAGGTTGTTACGGATCAGGTGAAGCATGCATCAATTGTATACGGGCAAAAACCATATGTGAAGTTACGACTGTATTGAAGAGGAAGAGAAGACCAAATAGTTTACTGATACTTGAAACCGATGATCAAAAACAGAAAGTTCAATATTTAGAAGATAGGGTAAAAGAATTAGAATCAAAATTAAATAATAAAACTGATGAAGCAGTTGTTACACATTTAGGTAGACTTCTACCGTCATCAAACGGGAATGCAGAAGCCGTTTTTGCTGGGTCAACTACAGGAGATTATTTTATGAGACAAATACAACAAGAATTTAGTCAATCATCACATCAAAAAAATAATACTTTTAAAAATGAAGTTATTTATTTAGCTTATAGGTCAGATAAACTACCTTATTTAGAAAGTAATACGACTTCACATATAAATTTTCTTGATGATTTGGATCAAGATAAATGTATTAAAGAATATTATAATCAATGGAATTCATTATATCCAATATTAGATGAGTTAACAAAATTCAAACATGTAAATTCTAAAGATATATTAAATGAAAATAATGAAATACCTGTCCCAACCTTATATTCTTATTTAATGGTTATTTGTATTATTTTAACTTCTTCAAATATAACAAAATCAACTATATTATTTCAATTTTTGCAACATAATTTACTAACTAAATTAATGCAATTTCCATCATTAGAAGTTTTACAAGGTTACTGTTTAACTATGGTTTATTTACAAATAACCGGAGATACTGAATTATGTGCACAGTTTAATGGTATGGCTGTACGACTTGCATTTTCATTTGGATTACATCGTCATTCAGCAAGATTTAATTTACCATTATTAAGATCCGAAAGACGTAAAAGAATCTGGTGGATAATTTATATATTTGATCTTTTAATTAGTTGTAATAATGGTTCACCAAAATTAATTAAAGATGAAGATGTTGATACTGATTTACCAATTGAAATTACAAAAATGACTAATGAGTCATTAATTCATCCATTACCGGGTGAAAGAGGAGAAAATTGGAAATTTATTGCTTGTATAGAGTTATACAAGATTATGAATCAAGTTTTAAAATCATTATATACAACAACTGATCGTAAAAATGGTATTTCAAAAATTAAAAGTTTATGTTTAAAATTAGATCAATGGAAAGAAGATGTTTTTGGAGAAGCTGCGGATATTATTGATAATATAGAAATAACTTCCCCATTTTCATCAGTTGAAAATGTTATTATTATGCAATATTATTCATTAATGATTCATATTTATCGTCCAGGTTTAACATTTCCAAAAGAATCTGAATTTTTTAAATATTCTTTACGTCAAAGTACAATTTATAGTTCAAGATTTATTGAAAAATTTAAACAAATTAAGGATGATGTAAATAATAGAATTTATTTTCTTTATACAATTGGTTTCCATATGTTATTTCAAAGTGGTTTATTGTTATTATATTCAGATATTTTGTCATTAACTGGACAAATTCATTCAACTGTAAATGATTCAAAATATGTTTCAATGATAATTGAATGTTTTAATATAAAGCCATCAAATGGGTTATTTAATAACAGGTTAAGATTCATAAATGGATGTTCAAAAGTAATTCAAGAGGTTAATGAAAATGTTTTAGATATGTTAAGAACTAATAATATTGATAATTCAAATTCTATATTAAATTCAATTTGGAATGAAGATTTAGAAATTTTTAATTTATTAAATGAATCAACAAATGGTGATAATAATAATTCATCATCATATTTATAATTTTCTTTTTATAGCTTCATCAATTAATAAATTACAACAACCTAAATAATTTTTAGGATCACAAAGTTCAATTAAAGTTTTATTATCAACTCTTTCTTTAACAATTGTATTACTTTGTAAAGTTTCGAGTAACGTAGCACCTTCATTGTAAGCTCTAGTACAACTACGATAAATAATTTCATGAGCTTCTTGTCTACCAAAAAATGGTGCAATACCCATCATAACAGCTTCAGCAACAATTAAACCTTTACTTGAATTAATATTTTCTTTCATTTTATGAGGTTTAACAATTAATCCTGATAAAACAAATTTTGTTTGATATAATGCACCCACGGCAGAAATAAAAGTTTCTGGAATTGAAACCCATTCTAAATGCCACGGACCTGAAGCTCTTTCAAAATCACTAACCATACCATCAAGTGCTAAACCAGCGTTAGCTCTTGTAATTTTAGAAGCAGCTAAAATATATTCACAAGAAATTGGATTTCTCTTTTGAGGCATTGTTGAAGAAGCACCTCTATGAGGAACAAAAGGCTCAGAAACTTCATCATATTCATCAGATGACATAACAATTATATCTAATGCCATTTTACCTAAAGTACCACAAATAATTGCAATATTAGAAATAATTTCAGCAACCCCATCTCTTGAAACGTGCCAACTAATTGGAGGATCATTTAATTCTAAAAGTTTCGCTAATTCTTTTCTAACTTTAATACCAATATCACTTGAGCCTAATGAAGCTAAAGTACCAGCAGCTCCACCAAATTGAACTAATAAATCTCTTGATTTAATTTCTTTAATTCTTACTAATGATCTTTTTAAACCTGACATCCAAACAGCGCATTTATAACCAAAAGTAATTGGTAAAGCATGTTGAAAATGAGTTCTACCAGCCATAATTGTGTCTTTATATTCAATTGATAATTTTGTCAAAATATCAATAATATCTTCAAGATAATTTTGAATCATATCTAAACCGTCTTTCATTTGTAAAGTTGATGCATTATCCATTATATCTTGAGTTGTTGCACCCCAATGAATATATTTACCAAGGTCATTTGGTAATTGAGTTGTCATTTGATTTAAAAGTGGCAAAACACAATAGCCAACAATATCAGTTTGAGAACCAATTAATTCTTTATCAATATTGAAAACTGATGGATCCTTACCAAATTCATAAATACTCTCACCAACTTTTTCAGGGATAACGTTATATTTACCTTGAGCTTTAGCTAAAGCAATTTCAGTTTTAATCATGTAATTAATATAACTTTCATCTTTAAAAATATTTCTAATTTCTTCAGTACCAAAAATATTCTTGAATAAACAAGAATCGTAAGCAGTTGACATTTTGTTATAAAGTTTCTATATCCCTAAAAGTTTTTTTTTTTTCAAAAAGTTTTTTGGTTTTTCTGGGTTTTCTTGATTTCAAATCAGTGTGGGGGTAAATTCAGAGGCTGACTGTTATTCAATCAATTAAGCCTTTGATAATTTGATGATTTTCCTTCATTTATATATAAGTTATATTATCTCCCCAGATTTTATGCCTAACCCGAATCGGCATAATTTGTATTGATACAATCCCTCTTGAGAGACCAAAAAATTCCATAGGCTTTAAAAAACAGTGTGCGGCCGAATTTAAGCGAGAATAGTACATAAAAATTGACAATAGGAATTTTCATAATATTAGCCTTAGGCCATAGTTATATATATACGGAAGAGAATACTCATCTGTCACAGCCCACAGTTATCATCTATTAGTCGTGAACTGCTATGTAAACACAGGAGAGAGAACTCCCTTGAAACCCCCATCTAAATTCCGTAATTTAGGCACCTCATCGAATATTTTCTCCAGATTTGAGATTCTCAAAACATGCAGTACTTTTTACAGCCATTCTGTCATTCCGTGATTGGAAATTATAAATGCATCGGGATATAATTTTTGTTTTTTTCTTCTTTGGTTGTTTAACCCCAGTTTAATTATTTGATGATGAGATATTAAAAACTGTGAATATAAATACCCAGTTAGTTTCAATAGTTTTCATAATTTTTTTATTACAATTAGATTGCTTGTAAGCTCTGTTTAAAAAAAAAAACAAAGTAATAATAATAATAATAATAGTAAGATGGAAACAAGTGCAGCATATATTAACAAGATTGAAACCAGCGCAACATATCTTAATATGAGAGGTAATGCTCTTTCAGTTGCTCAAACAATATTAATTGGATTACCAAGTTTTGTTTTATTTGGTTATAATCAATCAGGTCTTGGTAATGCTTTAGGACTCGAAGTTTTCCAAAAACATTTCCCACCAATTGCAACTTTAAGTAAAATTGGATCTGCTAAACATACCGCTAGTACTTTACAAGGGGTTGTTAATTCAACTTTTTCCCTTGGTGCATTAGTTGGTGCATTATTTACAAATTTTTATGGTGATAAATTTGGTAGAAAAAAAATGATTGTTTTTGGTGCAATTTGTTCATTTATTGGACAAATTATTGAATGTACTGCATTCCATATTGCTCAATTAGTTATTGGTAGAACTATAATTGGTATTGGTATTGGTATTTTAAATATTACTATTCCAACATGGCAAAGTGAATGTTCAAATCCAAAACATAGAGGTAAACATGTTGCATTAGATGGAGCATTTATTTCTTTGGGTTATTTATTGATTAATTGGATTACTTTAGGATTTTTCATTAAACAACAAACTTCAGAAGTTGCTTGGAGAGTACCAGTTGCCATTGGAGCAGTAATAAATTTAATCTTAGTTTCAATTATTTTTATGCCAGAATCTCCAAGATGGTTAATAATTAAAAATAGAGATGATGATGCCAGAAAAGTTATTTCAGCTTTTAAAAATGTTCCAGCTAATGGTAAAGTTGTTGATATTGAAATTGAAATTATTAGAACTAGTTATCTTAAATCAATTCATAATCGTGGTTCTTATAAAGAATTATTCCATCAAGGGCGTGAAAAAATTCTTATGAGATTTATAATGTGTATGGCATTACAATGTTTACAACAAATGAGTGGTGGTAATTTAATTTCAGTTTATTCAACTATTTTATATGAGGAGAATCTTCATATGAGTGGTGAATTGGCAAGAATATTATCAGCTTGTACATTGACCTTTAAGTTTTTCTGTGGGTTTATTACATTTTTCACTGTTGATCGTTTTGGTAGGAGACCATTAATTATGATTAGTGGTACAGGTATGTCGTTATGTATGTTATTTTTAGCAATTACAACTTCACAATCAAATAATTCCCATGCTAATGTTGCTTCAGTTTTCTTCATATTTGCATTTAATTTCTTTATACCACTTGGATTTTTAGGTTTAAATTGGTTATATGTTGTTGAGATTAGTCCAATTAGGTTTAGAAACCAAATTGCTTCATTTTCTTCAGCAAACAATTGGATTTGGAACTTCACCGTAACATTAATCACCCCAGTTGCTATTAGTTCAATCAAATACAAGTTCTATTTGATATTTTTCGTTATTGGTCTTATTATACCCTTTATGGTTTATTTCTTCTTCCCTGAGACGGCAAATTTAAACTTGGAATCAGTTGATTTAATATTTACCAGATCCCCAAATTTTTTCTCAGTTGTCTCAACTGGTAAAAGAGTAAGAAAAGAGTTATTAGAAGGTAATCAAATTGAATTGTTACAACATGATTTAGTTGATAAACAATCAGTGGATATGGTTGAAGATAATGAAGATTTAGAAAAAGTGAGAAGTGAACATCTGGTGTAATTTAATGTATTGTTTTTGATCTTTCTTATCTCTTTAATCGACTAAATATTCATATTTCTGTATCTTTATCGACTATTTACACTTACTTCTGTATCTTTATCATCTATATATAGTGTATCTTGAAAAAAATAAATCAGGCCGGACAATTTCCTAATCAGGCATTACTCCGGATGATGCCATTCGAAATTAAGTTTTTTAGGGGGTTTAGTAAAAACAAGAATGATTGACACGAATAATGGATATTTAAGAAACTTAAACCAATCATCAAGACTTATTCCCGTACTTCAACATGTGTCAATCATAGCAATTTAATTTAAAAGTTATGCCCACTCTTTCGAGGGCACCGCCAGTGAGATCTCATTTGCAGCCATTTCGGACTATCAGGGATTTACAATAAAATCACGAAAAACCACAAACAACAAAGAAAATAAAAAACGGTCTGTCCAAAGACATTCAATTAGGAAAGAATGGGATAAATTAACTATATATTTTATCAATTTCATCTAAATACCCAAAATCATCTAATTATATCTAATCAAACGGCTAACGGCCTAAATTAACCACAAACGATTATTAGTGAAATGGTGACTTCATTAGGGTGCGCATTAGACTTGAAACTGTTTCAGATTTTACATAGTCTCATAACACTCTACTAAGTACTTGGATACTTAATCATCACTGTAATAGCATCATCATCATAATAAGTATAACATTATAATCCGTCATCTTATGCCTTTAAATAGTTACATTCCTAATATCTTGGGTTCGAATTAAAATAGAATTTAATGGAAGTGTCGTGACATCCGTCTACGACACCCGACATTTCTCGGATTTTTCATTTTCTTTTTTTTCTTTTAGAAATTTGTATTTGTAATCAATTCTCAACTCCTTTTATAGTTTTCAATATCCTCAAAACCCAATTTTTTTTACTTTTTGACGCTGTTGGATTAAACTACATAATTTTGTAACTAAAAGACTGTTGAACTGTTAGAAAGTGAATATTTGAATTAAACCAAGTAAGTTCAATCAAACGTAAAAGGCAAAGTCAAAGGAGATAAAGGTCGGTCCCGAAAAAACTAGAAAGTTAGGAGAAAAACAAGCAAAAAGAAAAAGATGACTACTGACGTTAAAAGACAATTCCATGATATCTTGGGTATGCAAGATGATGATGATGAAAGTAAAAAGCTTCATACTAAACCTGGTAGAAAGCCAATTGAGACTGAACCAAAACTGAAAAGAACTGCTCAAAATAGAGCTGCTCAAAGAGCTTATAGAGAACGTAAAGAAAAGAAAATGAAAGATTTAGAAGATAAAGTTAAAGATTTAGAAGATGAAAATGTTAGAGTTAATACTGAATCTGATTTTTTAAAAGCTCAAGTTGATATGTTAAAAAATGAATTACTGAAATATCGTGGTGGTTCAGAAATTGATTTCCTGTCAATTAAATTACCAACAAAAGTTGGTAAATTATCAAGTCCAACTACTGGTAATAATACTAATAATACTACTACTTCAAGTGAATCTGATAATTCTTCAATTAATAATTCAAGTCCTGATACTGAAGTTAGTAATAATGAATTAAAGACTGAATTCCCATGGGATTCAAAAAATTTTAATTCAAGTTTAAATTCATTTTCAAATTCAAATTCAAATTCTAATCGTGGTAATTCAAATTCTGGTATGTTTGATAAATTACCTGATTTAGTTAGTGGCTCATCTTCATCAACTTCACCATTAAATGATAATATATTGTTAGATAATGATTCAAAATTTGAAGAAAATGTTGATCCATTTTGTAATGAATTGAATTCTGCTTGTGGTAGAAAAGATAATTTAATGGCTAAATATAAAAATTCAACTAATCATCAAAAACCATTCTCCAATTCAAATAATAATACCCCAAATAATAATAATGATTCAAATAATTTAAGAAAAGATTCAATTTTTGGTAATTATTTTGATGATAGTGAGAATTTCTTGGGTACCAATAATTTTGATTATAATTTAAATTCTTCAAATACTGTTGATAATGATCCTTTATCCTTTTTAAATGATAATAATTTTGATGTTAATATTGCATTTGATGAAAATAAGTCTGAGAATGTTAGTCCAATTGATAATTTAATTTCTGAAGAATCTGCGTATGACCCATTAAAAGATCAAATTAATACTAATTTTAATTTTAATGATTTTATTAAATCTTCATTACCTTCAGAGCCATCCACTGTTCATACAAATTCATCAGTTTCAGAAATTGGTAGTGCTCATCAAAGTTATACCAATAATAATAATCCACATTCAAACACTAATAATAATAATGATACTACTAATGATGAAAATGAAGTAGTACCGGCTCCAGAAAAAACTTATAAATGTTCAGAAATATGGGATAGAATTACTTCTCATCCAAGGTATACTTCTATTGATATTGACGGATTATGTGCTGAATTGAAATCAAAAGCTAAATGTAGTGAAAAAGGTGTTGTAATTAATGCTAATGATGTTAATGCTTTGTTAGAAGCATCTGCAAAAGAAAGATAAGCTTGATAATAATTTAGTTTTTTAGTTTATGATGGTAAATAGGGTTGTAATGTAAGGGATTTTTTTAAACTTAAACTTTTAGTGTTTTCTTTGCGTTTGCTTTTCCCTTTTAGTAAAGTTTACCTCACACTCTTTGTCTCACCTTGACGTAGTCTCACGTCTGTTTATATTGATTTAATTTTTTTTTCAGTTGGGATCGCGGACCTTATGAATCTATTCAACAAACAGCCTGAATTACCACTTTATAAAGATAAACAATTCAAACCTAAGAAATCACTGAAATTAAAAATGCTATTCCAAGGATTTGTTGTCTCATTAGTTCTATATATACTTTTCACTTATTTCCAAACTTCATCAAATTCTACAAATTGGGATAATGCTAAGGAAGAAGTTAAACAAGCATTTTTAGAATCATGGCATACTTATGAAAAATATGGTTGGGGTAAAGATGAATTCCATCCAATGAAACAAGTAGGTGAAAATATGGGACCAAAACCTTTAGGTTGGATGATTGTTGATTCAATTGATACTTTAATGATTATGGAATGTAATGAAGAAGTTGAAAGAGCTAAAAATTGGATTAAAAAAGATTTAGATTATGATTTTGATTATAATGTTAATGTGTTTGAAACTACTATTAGAATGTTAGGTGGATTATTATCAGCTTTCCATTTATCTCAAGATGATGTTTATTTAGATAAAGCAGTTGATTTAGCAAGTGCATTAATTGGAGGTTTCAATTCAAAAACTGGTTTACCTTATTCTTCCGTTAATTTAAAACTGGGTGAAGGTATTCCCAATCATGTTGATAATGGCGCTTCATCAACTGCTGAAGTTGCTACATTACAATTGGAATTAAAATATTTAAGTTTTTTAACAGGTGAAACTTTATATTGGGAAAAAGCTGAAAAAATTATGGAAATTTTAGAAAAAATTACTCCAAAAGATGGTTTAGTACCAATTTATATTCAACCTGACACTGGTAAATATCAAGGAAATTTAATTAGATTAGGTTCAAGAGGTGACTCTTATTATGAATACTTGTTAAAACAATTTTTACAAACTGGTGAATTTATTTATTATGATATGTATAAAGAATCTTTAGATGGTGTCAAAAAACATATGACAAGTTATTCAAAACCAAATGATTTATTATATGTTGGCGAATTAGAGAATGGTATTGGTAGTCAATTATCACCAAAAATGGACCATTTAGTTTGTTTTTATGGTGGGTTAGTCTCATTAGGGGCAACTGGTGGTTTAACTTTAAAAGAAGCTCAATTAAAACCTGATTGGGATGATGATAAACAAAAAGATTTTGAATTTGGTGAAAAATTAACTTATAGTTGTTATAAAATGTATAAAGATACACCAACTGGATTATCACCAGAAATTGTTGTTTTCAATAATGATCAATCAAAACCAAACGATTTTTATATTAAACCATTAGATAGACATAATTTACAAAGACCAGAAACCGTTGAATCAATTTTCTATTTGTATAGATTAACTGGTGATGAAAAATGGAGACAATACGGATATGAGATTTTTAAAAATTTCTTGAAATATGGTAAATATGTTAATTCTGAAGGTGATGTTTCATATGTTTCATTAGAAGATGTTACTAGTGTTACACCAAAAAAGAGAGATAACGTTGAAAGTTTCTGGTGGGCCGAAACTTTAAAATATTTATATCTTTTATTTGATGATGATAAAATCCCACTTGATAAATATGTTTTCAATACTGAAGCTCATCCATTCCCAAAATTTGAAATGGGTAGTTTATTTAAGACTGGTTTTGCAAGAACTAAACCATATTTAACTCCTGCAAATTTAAAAATGAAATCAAAACCTCAAAATACCCCAAAGGAAGTACCAAAAGCCCAACCAGTCAATAAAAAAATTGATGAAGAAGTTAAAGAAGAAGTTAAAAAGGATCCAAGTTTAAAAAATGATGAAAGAGAAGTTAAAAAGCAAAAATTAAATGAAATCTTACAAGATTAGGAATGGAAAAACAAAGAGAAGGTAAATAGCAAATGACAATAGTTGAGATATATCTATATATATGTGGGTGTGTATGTTTGTGTACCCTTAGTTAGATTTATTTACATACAATCGGCTTAGGCTATCTTTGCTCTCTTATTGTGTATCTTTGATTGCCAAACCCAAAAAAATAATCACTAGACAGCGCGAAAATTTTTAGATCTTCCACCATGTCCAGTGAAGTATGTATACCACACAAATAATTTCATTTCCTAAGTTTTAAGATCTTTGCCAAGGTTAACGATCATGTCCAACTTCAATAAAGTCAAATTATTGATTTTCAAAGTTTCCAGTGGTTCCCATATTCAAAATTGATGATTTTGTGATATATTGATGATTGATTAGTTATTACGTCATGGTCATGATCATAGATTAGGAATATGGAAACTAATCAGTAGATCTTTTAAAACTGCTATTTAGAGACATTATTGACAATAATATCAAATACTAACAACTGAATAGTCTAAGACAACATTCGATTTGGAACCCAATCCTTTCGAAAAATCTTTCGCTAATGATCCTGAACCTGCTGGCGATGGAAGGGTTAAAAAAAATGATGATAAAAATAAACATAATTTACATATACCTTTATCAACCATAAATAATTTACCAACTAAATTACCAGGTATAACTCCGCCTTTACTTACTCCAGGTGGTAGAAGATTACCTCCAATAAGTTATAGTCCAGGTAATGTTGCAACTCCTGGTGGAACTTTGTGGAATAGTTTATTAAATGCCACAAATGAATCAAGAAATAGTACAAGTCAAGCAAATCAACAACATCAACAGCATTTAGGTGTTAATGTCAATGGTGTTAATAATAATAATGCTCATGCACATAGTCAAAGCCAAGATTTCCAATTTTTAAATCGTAAATCTGGTTTAACTCCAAATGAATCAAATATTAGAACTGGTTTAACTCCTGCTGGTTCTTCACAAGGTTTTCCGTTTAATAGTCAATCAATGGGATTGACTCCTGGTGCTTTAAATAGTCCAATGACTCCAGGCTTGTCAAGTTTACTTGGAATTTCACAAAATCCAATTCTAACTCCTCAATTACAACAACAATTAGCTCATCAACCTCCCCAAGTTCAGCATCAAGTACTGCAACAATTTCAACAACAAGTTCAACAACTTCATCAGCAAAATCAAAATCCCACAAGTCAACAAATTCAACAACAAGTTCAACAACAAGTTCAAGCACAACTTCAAAATGCACAACAACAACAACAACAACAACAACAACAACAACAGCAGCAGCAGCAACAACAGCAGCAGCATCAACAAATGATACTACAACAGCAACATCAACAATCAGTACCACCTCCTAAACAACTACAGACATTACCAGAACAACCTCAACCGCAATCGAAGAGAGGTTCTCAACAATTAACTGGATTGGAAGATAAAGAAAATGAACGTAAACGTAAAGGAGATGAACCAAAAAGGAAGGGAAGAGGTAAAAAATCAAAAGTTAAAGAAGAGCAAAAGGAAGAACTCGAAGATGAAGAAGATTTTGATGATGGTGATGATGGTGATGATCCATCAAAAGATAAGAAATTAACTGAAAATGAAAAACGAAAACAATTTTTAGAAAGAAATAGATTAGCTGCTTCAAAATGTAGGAAAAGAAAGAAAGAAAAAGTTGCTAAAATGGAAGATGAATTAAAATTTTATTCATCTGGTTATCGTGAATTATGTGGACAAGTTAAACAATTAAAAGATCAATTATTAGTTGTTAAAAATGTTTTATCAAATCATAAAACTTGTAATTTGTTAAGTCAACAATTAGGTGGATTTGATCAATTGAATAATATAATTCAACAAACTACTTATCTTACATCAATTTCAGAAAAGGTAACATCAAATTCAAGTATTCCATCAACTGTTCCAACTACTTTAAATAATATAATTCAACCAATGAATGAATATCCAGTTGTTCCTGTAGATGTCCATCAAACTTCTGGTACTACTTCAACTGTAACTGTTGGTAACGGTGGCTATGACACACTTCCAGGATCAACAAATATTTCTGCACATCCAAGTACAACTGATTTAACATCTCATGTTAATAATAATGTTGCAAATGTTGCTGTAAATAATGCTGCCAATGGTATAAATAATAATAGTAGTAGTAATACTGGTAATAATAATAATGCAGTAATGAATCAAACAAATCTTCATCAACCACAAGCTTCAGATGTTAGAGCTATTCATAGTATGACTAATTTAGCCTCACTAAACCCAAATTTACAAATAGATGACATAAATGATGAAAACTTTAATTTAAGGGCTGTAAATTCAATGGTTGATCTTCATAATCATGGTAATTTAGTTAATTTATCCAATTAATAGAATATTTATAATATTTAAAAAAGAAAAGAATTTGAAAAAAAATAGGATTATGAGAAGTATATAACAAAAATATTCATATGAACCTAATGTATATTAGAAATATCATCAACTTTCTCAATACTCTGTCATTTCACTCTATAAACAGAAAAAAAAAAAGCGCGAAACCACAACAAATAAAAACTTTAACAGTGCCTGTACCTGATCTGAGCGTCAAAATATTTCTAAGAACAATCTAACTGGAGTGACATGGTTATAAGAGGTCACCAACTTGAAGATATGGAACTTCCAGAGATTCCTACCAATAATGTTAATGATAATGGAGCTATTAATAATGATCAGTTTACTAGAAAAAATTTGAAAACAATTTTGCATCTTATTACAGGCGAATTAAAGAAGAGAGGAACTAAAACACCACATATTTTTTTACCCTTTAGATCAAAGATTGATGATTATAAATTAGAAAAATTTTTATCCCTGATTTTCCCTGGTGGTGAAATTGTTAAAGATGAAGATATTATTCATGATATTTTAAAATCTTTTGATGAATTTACAATTATTTGTGGTTTAAAATTTTTATGGAGTAGATTACCAAATAGTGAACTTATAGGTTGGGATGTTTATTTAGAATTTAAAAGAAAGGAAAAGGAAGCAGGTTATCCAAAATTAGCATTTTTAAGTATAATGCCAAAATGTTTATCTTCACCAGCTCATGCATCAATTGTTTACGATTTTTTAGATCTATTAATTAATGTTTCATCAAATTCACAATATAATTATTTAAGTGGTAGAAAAATTGCTAAAATGTCAAGTATTTGGGCTTTTAATAATTTAACTGATAATCGTAAATCTGCATTTTTTGATGCAACAATTGCAAAAGATAATAATTTTATTGATGGTTTAAATGAATGGCAAAAATCAACCGACGCTATTTTTCATTTATTACTTGCATTTTTAAGAGCTATGTTACCTGAAAATGAAATGGAAAACTTAAAATTACCAAAAACTTTACAAAGTTTATTAATTACAAATAGTTATCCACCATTAGATAATACTGATTCAATAAAATCAATTATTACAATTCCATGTGTACTTGTAAAATCAACAAAATTGTCAGAAAGTCCCTATGAATTAATTAGTAAAGTTAGACATACATTATCCTTTGATAAAAAAGATTCATTTGTTTCAATGGAGAACTATACAATTTTGAAAAATCTTTTTGAAAAATCTTCAACTTCTGAAATTGTTTCATCATTAACTGAAGAATCTAGAAGAATATTAAATAGATTAACTAATGCTCCAATACCTTCAAAATTTAAATTATATCCAGGTTGGTTAAATGAAGGTAATAGAAATTCAAAAGTTGACCCAAATATACCGTTGTATTCAGAGATTTCAATTTCAAATGTTTCAATTCAAGATTATTATATTTGGGCTTGGCTATCAACTTTAGCTTCAGATCAACCAAGTTCTAAAAAATCATTATTTGGTAGATCATTAGTTGTTGAAGCAGGTTTAAAAGGTTTCCAAAAATGGCTTATAATGACTGAAGAACTAATACCCACTGATGAATATATTGAAAAATTTAAATCAAATAGTCAATTAGCTCCATCAGTTCCTGATAAAGGTGAAAGAAGAATAATTTCAAATGAATCTTACAAAGACATGCCTTTACCACCACCACCATTACCATCAAAAAGTGAAGAATTTTTACCAAGACAGAATGAAGGATTTTTACCACCCATTAATTTTGAAAAAGATGATCATAAATTAGAATTAGGTATAGAAAATAATAATGATGATTATTCTAAGTATTTAAATAATTTAAATTTAAGTGATGATAATAAATCTTTAACTAGTAGTAAGAAAAATTTCAGGCCTCCACCACCAGAATTACCAGAACCTGGACAACATCAATATCAGCAGCAGCAGCAACAACAACAACAACAGTATCAACCGCCACATCCTGAACAACAATATGGTCAATCTAATTATCATCAACAACATCCACAACATCAACCACCACAACAATTTCAAAGTATGGCAACTTCTCCTAATCGAGCAACAGGGCATTTCCCAGCACAACAACCTACACCTCCAAATTCAAGTGTATATCCAAATGTGGAGGCTTATCAAAGTAATCAACTGCTAGCTACTCAAACTACTTATGATTCAGATATGGGATCTCCCGGAAGAATTGAAAGCAATATAATACAGGAATATATTGAACCATATTCAAATTATGAAACAGAAGAAGAAATAGCTGCTAAAAAATTGTCAGAAGCTGCTAAGGATCCATATTCTGATTATTTTGTCCCTGGTACTGAAGCACAAGCTCCAATTTCAACTGACATTGAACAACTACCACAACAACAACAACGACAACAACAACAAGTACCGCCACCAGCAATTGAACAAATAGATGGTCTTCAGCAACCAGTACCTGAGCCTACAATAGATGATGGAAATGAATCCCCAAGTGAGAATAAAGAAAATGAAGGAGTTTCTAAGAAAAAAAAGAAGAAGAAGAGAAAATCTGAACTCCCACCATTCCCATTTCCTCCTGGAATGATGCCTCCACCTGGCATGATGCCACCTTTTGATGGTAAGATGGAAAATATGCCAATGGGTTTCTTCCCATTACCTCCTGGAATGGAACCACCTCTTTCACCAAAGAAGAAAGATAAGAAGAAGAAAAAGAAAAAGGATGATTCTCCTAAAACTTCAACTTCACCGACTGTTCCAACTTTTGAAATAACTCCAACTTCACCAGGAAAAGTAGATGATCCAATTCAGCAACCAGTTCAACAGCCAGTTCAATTACCAGTTCAACAACCAGTTCAACAACCAGTTCAGCAACCAGTTCAGCATCCAGTTCAGCATCCAACTCAATCACCAACTCAATC
The DNA here is from genome assembly GCA_030581595.1 of Yamadazyma blattariae. NCBI lineage: Eukaryota > Fungi > Ascomycota > Pichiomycetes > Serinales > Debaryomycetaceae > Yamadazyma > Yamadazyma blattariae. Next base: position 29,165 of record JAKTTU010000024.1, read on the forward strand.
ACCAACTCATAAACCCGCTCAGCCAATTCAGCAGCAAGTTCAACATCATCAACTAGTCCAACCACAAATCCAACCAGCACCTTCTGTTAATCATCAACCACCTTCTAGTAGACCATATGATACTAGAACACCTTCACCTTCAAGAGAATTAAATAGTAATAATCATGGTAAACCATTCCCAACTAGTCCACAAGGTTATGCAAATTATCCACCAAATCAACCACAAACTCCTAAATCACCAAAAATTAATGATAGGATTCCTACAATGTTAACTCCAAATGTTTCTGCATCAATTAATTCTTCAACCTCTCCAAATTTGAAACATGAATCTAATCAAATTGATGGAAGAATGAAACCACCTTATTCATCACATCATCAACATCAAATTCAAAATCCAAATCAACATCAACATCCTCCTCAAGGGGTAAATTTACAAAAGCAACAACCTCCAATACCTCAATCTCAATCTCAACCTCAAGCTAGAAATCCAAGTCCTCCTCATCCAGGTCCTGGTGCTTATCCAAATCAACCAACTGGTCAGCCTCATCATTTAAAGGGTCCATCATTTTCAAAAACTCAACAACAATATCCTGGTACTTTCAGTAATCAACAATATGGACAACCACAACCACCCGCTCCTAAACAGCAAGTTCAAAGATCACCTCAACCACCACATCAACCATCTTATCCACCAGCTCATCAACAAGCTCATGAGCCAAATACAAAAGTTGCTCCAGCGCAACGTCCTCATAATAGCTTAGCTTCTGTTCCTGGTGCTGGTCATACTGCTGTTGCTCCTCCTCTAGCTACTTCTCCAGCTGGTGGTCATAAAGCTCCACCTGCTGCACATGGACAAGCTCAACCTCAACAACCACCTCCAGCAGGTTTCCCTTATCCTTATCCACCTCCTCAAGGTTATCCTCCAGCAAGTTATCCACCTCAAGGTTATCCACCTCCACAGGGTTACCCACCAGCTGGTTATCCATATTATCCACCCCCACCCCAAGGTTATCCATATTATCCTCCACCTCCTCAGGGTTACTCACCGCAAGGTTATCCACCAGCTCCAGCAACGGCTCACGAAGAAAAGAAGAGTTCTCATGCTTCAGATTTTCAAATGATGAATATGCCTGCTGCTAATAGAATGAATAAAAATAAAGGTGCTAATAAAGCCAATTTAAGAAATGCTTTCATTCAAGGTAGTTTTGGTATTTAAAGAGACTTTTGGGTTTTGTAATATAGGACAGTTATATATACAGACATTTGTAGATAGTATAAATAATAAATAATAAATAAATATATTCAACTGTATAAAAACAATCATAAACATCCATGTAATAAATAAATAAATATAATATATAAAATAAATAAATAATTAATAATAAATAATAAATAAATAAATAAAATCAATGATAAATATCATGAAAGATAAATATCATAAATAAATGACTTAATAAATAAATAATGAGCGATAAACTAAAAACTTTTTTCTTTTTAATATTCTTTTAATACTCTGATAACCTTAATTTCTTACCAATTTCTCTGATGGAGAATCCACTATTATTTCTATTTAAGAATGGTGGTTCAGGACTTGGGCCTCTTGATTTAATATCATCTTCACCCATATCAAAGTATCCATAGCCACCTAATAATGTTGATAAATTACTATTTGAAGATTTTGGATTAGGAGTTTCCATTGTTTTCACAATATTAAGAATATCATTATTTTTAGAATCTAATGATCTTGAAGAATTATTATTAATATCAGTTAATCTAGTTTCAATTGGAGAAGATAAAACAGCTTGAGGTGAATTAACCTCTTTATAAAGACGATAGACTTCATTTAAATAAGAATCTAAAGTTGTTAAAAATCTTGAAGTTTGTCTATGCTTTGAAGAGACACAAATTGAAACAGAATCATCTTTAATAATATAACCAATACCAAATCCATTAGCACTAACGGGACCAAAACCAAATAATCTTAATGAAGGATTACCACAATTTGACGTTGAAATAATTGTATTATTTAATTTATCCCAACCTGCGTCAGCAAAAATTGAAGGAATTTCTTTTAAAAATGAAACTTTACCTGAAAGTTCATCATTATTACCAATAGTATTTTCTGAATTACCATCATCATCATTATCAGAATGATGACCATCATCATAATTTGAATCTTCAATATATCTTTTCCAAATACAAAATAATGCATATAAATATCTATCAACACCTTCACCTTTTGAAGCTAATTTTGTTTGTTTTGAATGATAATTACAAGCATTTGATAAAAAATTTAATTTATCTTCACCAGAAATTGAAGAATCAAAAAATTTTCTAACAAATAAATTTGATTCTTGACTAACAGTTCTAATTGCTTCAGTTCTACCATGGAAAAAATGTTTTGTCATTGCTGGTTCATAAGTACACTCAACTTTACCATATAATGCATAATAGGTTGCTTGGAAAGCCATTTGAATAAACGCATCAGGACTAAATTTCATATTTTTAATAGTTGATGAACCATAATTTTTAAATTCTAAATGCTTAAATTCATTTTGATTGATTAAATCACTTAATCTTGTTTCAGCAAATCTTAAAGCTAATGATAAATCAGGAGTTAAATCCCATTCTAATTTTCTTGGAATTGTAATTAAAGTTTCATTGGAATCATTCCCATCTTTATTATTAAGTTTTGCTAATTTTTCATCATTATGCCATAAATTTGGAGAATTTTGATTAATTTGATTTGCAAATGATAAAATTGAATCAGTATAAATATCAGAAACAAATCTTAAAACTGTATGACCGTCAACACCTGTATGTTCAAAATTAATACCTGCTTTACCATTTTGAGTAATAATAATTTGTAATTTATCATACCATCTATTAGTACAAGTACCAACTTGAATACCTTTATCTAAAATTGATAACCCACATAACATATTTTTGGCTAAATCGCTTAAATCATTTAATTTAATATCATCTAAACATAAAATAAATAAAGCAGAATCAATAATCAGTAAAATTTCTTTATTAGTTTTATTACCATTTAAATTTGTATTTCTTAATTTTGACCAAATTCTTCTATTTTCAGTTGTTAAAATACCAAATGAAGATTTTGCAATATCATTTGCATTAGTATTTAAAGAATCTTTGATAATTGAATTAAAATTAATAATTAAATCTGACTCATTTAAAATTAAATCATTATTACTATTTAAAACATCAAACCAATAAAATTGGGATTTTGATAATATAACAATATGATTCGATTTAATATCAGATTGCATAACACAACCTTCATCAGTGGGGATTCTTGCAGCACCAAATAATCTTGAATATTGATACATATCTAAAACTTGACCATTTTTTAATTTATCAACTGGTAAAGTTTCATTTTTTAAGGCTCTAATAAATTTTAATGAGGATAAAGTTAATGAAGCAGCTCTTTTAACTTGAGGATTTACAGAATTTGATTCATTATTAAAAGGATCATCTTCTAATAAAAAAAATGGATTTAAATTTAAAACAACTGGTGAATCATAATTTAAATAAGAATCATACCAAAATTGTTCAATATAACTATTTCTTGTAGTAGCATATTCTCTTAAATGACTATCTAAGTATTTACCTGATCCATCAGTTAAAAAGTTTCTTACCGCTTCTTTAGTTCTTTCATGTTCCTTTTCAGTTTGTAATGGTTTTAAAGCATTAAGGTAATGTTGACAAGTGGTAGTTAAATCTGGAATTGGTAATTTCTTCAATTGATCCTGGTATTCAAATGTCATTGCCCTTTTCTTTTATTCTTTGTTCTTTCTAACTGTTTCTTTGTCTCTGTGTTTTCAATTAATTTCTGTCTTTGCCTTTTCTCTCTTTGCCTTTTGTCCTCTCTCTTTTTTGATTTTTCTTCTCGTTTTGAATATTTATTCTTACCCTTTTTCAGACCTTCACTTGATTTTTAAGAGGACAATCCTAGTCCAATTTGTAATAAAATAATTGTGAAATCCAACAGCGTCTAAAAGAAAAAAATCTCCTGATAATTTTTTGGGTGATTAGCACTTCTTATATTATATTTTTTTACTGTGACCCAAACTCCGATGTTCCACACAATTTTCTTAAAATTAGTTTTTGTGGGGCAGCGAATTTTTATTGGTTAGCCCCAAGTTCCTAACACCCACTGTTAACGTATGTCAAACTCATCACTCAATCCACACCCAACTACCCAATCAACACAATTGTAATGATTCATCTACCAACAAAAAAAGATAGTATAAAATTATGATTTTGCAATAGGAGAAAGAAGAGGTCAACGGAGGCAATGTTAGAAAGTCAAGGAGAAGAGGAAGTAAAATTACTATAGTGTATCTTATTTTTGCATATATTGGCTTTCTATGGATAACAGGGATAAATTGAGATTTAGGACAAAGGGAATTTTTTTGAAATCCTTATCAGTTGATATTATCCATGGAAAGTTCCTTTTATGTGTATCCTTTACATAATTGATTATATTTTATGTCAGGGGGTTGACTCTTCCATATTGACTCTAAACTTAACTCTACAACTCTAAAATTCTAAAAATATAATAGTAATATCTATTGTCTGATTAATATCCATCAGCTTCAGCTTGTTTCCTCCAATAATCTCCAACACCTTGAACTTCACCATTAATCAATTTTCTAATTCCATTCATACAAGTATCAACACCAGTTTGATTAAAATTATGTCCAAAACTAGTTAATTCATGAACTAAATCTAAATCTTTAAATTCTTTTGATAACATTTCAACATCTTCAGTATAAATATAATTTGGGATTAATTGATCATGTATCCTTGGATATGCAATACTATCTAATAATGTATAATCTAAATAATAAATTCTAATAATTGCTTGGAAAATTGCTGTTGTAATCCTTGAACCTCCAGCTGCTCCAATAACTAATTCTGGTATACCATTTCTTTTAATAATTGTTGGTGCAGTTGATGATAATGGTCTGGTATATGGTTGAACTAAATTAAATTTTGATGGTTTTAATCCAAATGAATTATTAAATTCTTTTGTCAGAAAATCATCCATTTCATTATTTAATATAATTCCCGTAGTTTTATCATAAACTAATGATCCATATAATAAATTAACTGTTGTTGTCATACCAATTGCATTATCATCTTCATCTAAAATTGAAAAATGTGATGTTCCATGAGGTTCAGTCATTTCATATAATGGATTATAATGTTCCCACGGGAAGGTTTTATTTTCATCAAACTTTTTATTATTAATAATATCTTCAGCCCATTCTTTCAGGGTATACAATTTAATTACTTCATCATAATTTTTATTTCCATTACCTAATCTTGTTCTAACTGATGCCATCCATCTCATTGTTTCAATAATTTTATGAACAATTGATATATTGTTATCTCCCTTATTATATAATTTAGGGAAAAGATTTAATCCACTTAATAAAACTAATCCTGAACTGATACCATTTGCAGTGAAAACTTCAACCTCATCAGTCATATTTAATGTTAATGCTGATTCAACTTTAGCTTCATAAATTTTAAAATCATTATCAGTGAAAATTCCACCATTCTCATTATTGGTTTTAATTAAATTTTTAGCAATTAGTCCTTCAGGATCATAAAAAATATCACTTGATCCATTTTTAGCAATTAATTCTAATGTATTAGCTAAATTTGGTCTTTTAATAATATCTCCCATTTTTTTAAAACTACCATCTTCATTAAAAATAAAATCCCAATTTTTCAATACTTCAGGGAAAATTGGTAAATATCTTTCTCTTAAAATATTTAATGTTGATTCAACAACATAATTAACAACAAAACCTTCACGGTTTAATTTAATAACTGGTTCAATTAATTCAGACCATGATAATTTACCTGATCCATGAGTCTTAAATAAAATATCTAAACCTTTTAATTCTCCTGGAATACCATTACTTAATCCTCCAATTGTAGCTAAAACGGGATTAGATTCAAACATATCAACAAATGATTTCCCTGGTGCCATTTCTCTAGCATCTATACTTAATGATTCCTTAGTTTTATTAATTGAACTAACAATAAATCCACCACCACCAATACCTGAAGATGCAGAATTAACACTACCGATACAAAGTGCAACAGTAACACATGCATCAGCAGCATTACCACCTTTTAATAAAATTTCTTTACCCATTTTAGAACAAATTGGAACATCTGAACTAACCATAGCTTTACTACCAATATGTAAATGTTTTAAATCTGGTTCTAATGTTGGTCGTCTAACAGCATTTAGTGTCTTTTTATCAGTCATTCTTATTCTATATAATTCATCATTATTTATAATTTTTTCAAATATTGGTGGTTTATTGAATAGTTGGTATACAGAAGCTAATACAAATACTAGTAAAAGTATATGACTTGTAATTCTGATCCATGTTGATCTAGTTCTCTGTGCATTGTTCTTCTCTTCCATTGCTTATCAAGCACTCTTGAGCTTTGAGAATTTTTATTCAACCTTATCAGTGCGGCCCTGATAGCTGTCAAAAAAAATCTTTGTTCTAGAAGCGATATATCCGCAATAGTATATGAAGTTTAAGAGACTATTAAGAAATATATAGTAGAAATAAGTAGTATATAACGTTTCACTCTAAAGGTAGTATTTGTGGAAGGGGAAATATTTCGCCTAATATTACAAATAAGTTTAATGTTCGACTTGGTCAGGTAATTATGGTGTTTATAGGAGTTTGAAATCTCAATTAATGGGATATTAAGATATTAAATACTGTATTGACTCACTACCTGACTCGATAATTAGTAATTGAGTTAATCATTTCTTTATATTTAAGTGGTTTTACCCTCTGTAATTTTACACTCTTTATTTTTAACTATTTTTAGCCTGGGCTCCGATAGTAAAAACGGCAAATTTTACGGAAACATCATAAGAAAGTGGAGTATTACTTGACAATCTAATAAATCTAATACTGATTCTATTTAACAGTTGAGTCAATATAATTATTTGTTTATTTTAAGTCGTAAACCATTGTTACAAGTGTTCTTTTAAAAGTATATATAAATCCCCATGATGTGTTATTCGTAAATCTCATCGCACCTGGAACCACTTTTTCTTTTTCTATTTTTGTTTCAATAGACCCTGTAATGGATGAAGATAGTATCAAACCTCCTAAAGAGGATGAATTGGTAACTAATATCCTACCTTCATATCATATGTTTCAATCCACTGTATCTAGACCATTAGATAGTCCTGATGAAGATTATTCCAGTCAACCACCAATGTATGAATTATCAACTGTTTCAAGTACAAATTCATTATCAGCAATTCAATCACCATTTTCACCAAGATTGCCAGAAGATGATTCTTCCCAAAACGAATTCCCATTCCCTATAATGAATCAACCGTCAGTAGATGATCATGAACAAATTGAAATATGGTATAATACAATTTTAGCAAATGTTCATAAATTGAAAAATTTATCAAAACTTGATCATAAAGTTTCAAAATCATTAAATGTTGAAATTCATATAACTAAAAACGTTAGTCAAAAGGGAATTAAACCAGATATTATAGATCATCTGAATATTGAATTTAAACAAGGTGATTTTATTCATGGTTATGTAACCATTGAAAATCTTTCAAATGAACCATTTAGTTTTGATATGGTTTATGTTGTTTTTGAAGGTACATTAGTTGTTTTACAAAATAAAGACGGTTTCATTGATACTCAAACTCCTAAAGTTGTTCATAAATTTTTAAATATGACTGATTTATTTGCATCATGGTCTTTTGCGAATATTAATAGATTAACAACTGATAATGGAGATCCAAGAGATTGGTGTGAAGGTGATATTGATCCAATTGATAATACTTATTTATCATTTGATTTAAATAAACAATTCTTACCAGGAATTAAATATAAAAGATTTTTTTCATTTAAAATCCCTGATAAATTATTAGATGATATTTGTGAAGTTCAAAATTTTGATAGTCATAGTCAATTACCGTCAAGTTTAGGATTCCCTAAATATGCTTTAAAGCCTTCACTGCTTTTATCAGAAAAATCTAAATTAGTTAATGATTTATCATTTCTTGATACGAGTGTAAATTATAGTGTTGAATGTAGAATCCTTGGTAAATCTCATGATTATAATTTACCTGATATTAGAAATCAATTTGTTGTTGCTTGTGAATCAATTTGTCCAATAAGAGTTGTACCATTACCTAATTATTTTTATATGGAAGAACCCAATGAAATAATAAGATATTATCAAGGATTTGTATCATCAATTAAAGATAAAATTGATATTGGTAGAAGTTTACAAAAAGTTGAAAATTCAATGAGTGAATTAAATTTAAGTCCTATAAATTCATCAGAATCAAAGGTAAGACAATTATTTAGTAGAACTAATTCTGATATAAGTAAAAAACTGTTAAGTTTTAATAATGCTAATAATGAAAATAATAATAATAGTAATAATAATAATAATCAAAATAATGTCAATCGTAATCAATTTGATAATGTTTATCAAAATATGATACCATTTAAGAAAAAGGGGTTATTAAATTCTAAACTTTCAAGTTTTGTATCCCTTTCCACTCCTAAAGTTGAATACAAAATAAAATATATCCCACCAATAAAATTTAGAAAAGTGCCAGTCAATGATAATGATGTTAGTATATCAATTCCAATGGATTTAATATATCATGAAAATTCTAAAAGTTTACCAGAAGTTAAATCAGTTAAAGCGGAATTAGTTGCACAAACTATAAAATCAACTAATTATGCATTCCCTGTTGAATTTTGTCATGGTATTTTTGTAAAAGATCAAGAATTGGATTTAATTTACTTAAAAAATGATGCTGAACTTTTTAACGAAAGAGTTACTAATCCTATGAAAGAAGATTTAAAAACTTTAACAAATTTAATTCAAAAAGTGGGAGATAGTCTAAGAGTTGATAGAACATTATATGATGATTTAAAAGCATTAGCATTATTATCTGGTAAATTTTCGATTTTCCAAATTACTGATTTAGAAATTACAAATGATTTAAATATTAAAAATAATGATTTATCAAATATTGATTGGAAATTAGTTAATAATGATTTTTATCAAAAATCTTTCAATTTAAATTTGAATTTACAAAATTGTAGATCCAAATCATATAATATACCTAAACATGGTAAATTTTTCGACTCGATAACTTTGATACCTGATGGTCAAACTTGTTTTTCAATTCGCCTTTATTACGTTAAAGTGATTGTTAAATTGGCTAAAGGTGATAGTTTGGTAGTAAAAGTACCTTTAAGGGTAGAAAGAGAATAAAAAATAGATGAAACATAGCAAATAGAAAATAGAAACAGAAAATAGAGAATGGAAAATGGAAAATGGAAAATGGAAAATGGAAAATTAAAATAACAAAAAAATTGTATATAGTTAAATGGGTTAAAAAAATAGTTAGGTTCTAAATAAATATATAGAAGTAATTGGTTACTTTTTTTGGTATCTTTAAAATTGAGTGAGTCAATCCTTTTTGCAACCGTTCGATAATTTTGCGCATTTGTCTTTGTGCATATATGGGGAATCAAGAAGATGAAACAAACGACAAATGGTTATACCACTATGAAACTAGTAGAAGTCTGGGTGAAGAACAGTTGGTGAATATATTACCTTCATATCATATGGATCAATCAACAATTTCAAGACCAGTATACCCTGAAGCAAGACAATCTCAACAAATTAATCCTCCAGGTTATCTTTTTTCACCATCAAGTACCACATCGCTGGGTAATTCGAATCAATATAATGATTATTTTGAAATTCCAACAGATTCCTCAGATAATCCTTCAAGTCTTAGCCCGGTTCAAAGTCCATTTATATCTCCTCAAGTTATGCATCCTTCATTTCCTATCCCACAGCAAACTATTTTATCAAATGCTAATAAGTTAAAAGACTTAAGTAAACTTGGTAACAAAATTGGTAAAAATTTAAAAATTAGAATTCAATTAACTGAAAGTCTTGGTATTAAAGGAGTAGCCCCAAAAGTTATAGATCCTTCAACAATTAAGCTTCAACAAAATCAATACATTTATGGATTTATCACAATAAGAAATGAGAATGATTTTTCAGTACCATTTGAAATGGTTGGTGTCCTGTTTGAAGGTGAAGTAGCTTTAGAAAATGAAAATTCAGATCAAAAACCACTTATTCATAGATTTCTTAATATGTTTGATTTTAATGCATCTTGGTCTGATGCTACTTTAGATAGGTTCCCCGAAGATAATAATGATCCATATAGACCATTAACTGATGAAGTTGATCCATATGATAATACTATTATTCAACTTAATTTTAATAAATTATTTTTACCTGGTGTAACTTATAAAAAATTTTTTGCATTCAAATTACCTGAAAAATTATTAGAAACTTCATGTTCAACTCATTTTATAAAACATATGCAATTACCTCCAAGTTTAGGTAAATCACGAAAAGAAATTACTAGTGATGTTAGAAGATCACAGAATTTTGGTGAAGATATCAAATTAGAAAGATTAGTTAATCCAACAGATCTTTCATTTGTTAGTTCAACTATTGGTTATTGTGTTGTAGCTAGAATTTTTGGGAAACCTAAAGATTATGATGTTAAATGTCAAGATAATGATTTAGATGAAGAAGAAGTAATAATCGCTAATCAAATGTATCAATTTGTAAAAGTTGCACCTCATGATCATCCATTATTTGCATTAAATAGAAATATGATTGACCAAGATGCAATATTAACTTATAAAAGTAAAGTTCATAAAATAGAAAGATCTATAGAGTATTTTAAGTCATTAGGAAATAATTTATCATCATCAGACTTAATTACAGATATTAATAGTGATTTTCAAGAATTAAATAAATTAAAAAACGCTTATTATGAAAATTTCGATACAAAACCTAAAGATAATATTTATGAAATTTTTTTAAATCACAAAGTTAAAAAAGGGTTTTTAAAGACAATTTCTAAAGGATTATTATCATTGTCGACACCTAAAACCACTTATGAAGTTAGTTTACCAAAACATAAAGTATTTGAAGAAATAGAACTTACCAAAGATTTGGAAGTTTCTATCCCTTTTACAGTTTCTTTTATAAGTAAAGATTTAGATTTATCAACTATAAAATTTAGTAAATTAAAGATTGAATTAGTGGCTAATACAATAAAATCAGATTATTCAATTCCAATGGTCTTTCATAAAGATATGTTTTTTGAAAACAACAGTAAATATCATGAAGATAATTTTAATAATTTAACAGTTAAAAAATTTCAAAATTATTATAAACAATTATCAAAACAGAAATATAAACATGATTTAAAGGTTAATGAATTAATGAAAGCTAGTAAAATTTTATCATCTTTAAAATTAGTATCTAAGAATTTAACAATCAATGATTATAAAATAATTTCAAATGATAAAGAAACAAAGATAGATTTAATAAATTGGGAAATTGATTCTGAAAAATCAAATATTGAACAAATGAAATTCACTAAAAAATTTAAATTAGTTTTCAATATTGGTAATAGTTTGTGGGGTACTCATAAAAAATTTGTAATGATACCAGATTTCCAATGTTGTCATCTTTCAAGAGTATATTATGTAAATGTATCATTTACTATTAGTGAGGAAGCTATTAATATGAAAATCCCCGTAAGAATTCAACACCCATTTCCTAAAACTTAATATATTTATTTGCATACATTCTAAGAGACATTTCTATTTTTTTTTTAAAGTCTTTCAAAGGATTTTAATAGATATTGTAGCTTTCTTTCTTCTTTTTAGTTTGTGTGCCCTTTGAGTACACCCTAAAACCGCACTCTTATCGTCATTCACTCAAATTGGGTCAGTCTAAATAAAATGATTAGAGAAACTACTCCAGATACTTGTACAAGGTATGAAGGAGCTTCAGCAATTAACTTCATATTGGCAGTTCTTATTACTTTTGGAATTGTAGTTAGTTATTTACCTCAATATAAAAGAATTTATGATAAAAGAACTTCAGAAGGTTTATCAACTCAATTTCTTTTATTAGGTTCATGTTCATCAATTTTTACTTCAACTAATATAATATTAATAAGTTCTACCGCTAGAACCTGTTGCATTAAAGGTTATATTAATGCTTTCAACTGTTTAAATTCACAAATGAATCTTATTCAAATTGGTTTACAATCAATTTGTGCAATTATGATATTAGTACTTGTTTTATCTTTAACTAGAGATTCAATTAAACAAGATAAACAAGAATATGCTAATAATTTAAAAGTTGGTGAATATGTTTTAATTCATGGTATTATTTCAATAATTGAAATCTTGCTTGCATTTTTAACTAATAATGGAGTCTTACTTGTAATTGCTAATTTAAATGGTTTAATGTCAACTTTATTAACTTTTATTAAATATATCCCACAAATTTGGACAACTTATAATTTAAAACATCCAGGAACTTTATCAATTGGTATGATGTGTATTCAAACTCCTGGTGGTGCTTTATTTACTGCTACTTTATTTTTAGCTAAAGGTTCTCATTGGAGTTCATGGATTTCTTACTTTTTTGCTTTCATATTGCAAGGTACTTTACTTTCAATGTGTATTTATTATGAATACTACAGAAAGGGTGATTTAAATGCAGAAGTTCTTGAGAGAAGACAAATTGGAAGAATTATTGAACAGAATATGCATGAACATCAACACGTTAATAATGATAGTAATGATAATAATGATACTGGCGATCATGAAATACGTGACTCAAGTCCGTTATTGGGTGGTAACTAAGAAATCAACTAAGACATTCTTTTCCTACGTCGACCCACCTATTATTTCTTCACTTATACAAAACTATTTATGAATATATAAAATTTAGCTGTAATTTTCTTTCTACTATGTGTGTACCAAAAAGCTCTATTACATAATCAATGCGATTTTTTTTTCTAATTGAAATCGAACCAGTGAGAAATTTTCGAAAATTTTTCACTACAATGTTCAAGTTTAACTTTCGTCTGAGTTTACGTTCTATTAGAGTTCGTCCAACTTTAACCAGAACTTATGCTGCTTTTGATCGTTCAAAGCCACATGTTAATGTTGGTACCATTGGTCATGTTGATCATGGTAAAACCACTTTAACTGCCGCCATTACCAAAGTTTTATCAGAAAAAGGTGGTGCGAATTTCTTAGATTATGGTTCTATTGATAGAGCTCCAGAAGAAAGAGCTAGAGGTATTACTATCTCAACTGCTCATGTTGAATATGAAACCGATAAAAGACATTATGCTCATGTTGTATGTGTTACTTTTTTGTAAGAACGAAAACAAAACAAGGTTTTGTTGGTTGATGCTCTAAAAAAGACATCATCATCACAAAGAAAAATATTTGTGAAGCACCTTTTACCCATGGAATCAAAATACTAACTTTATATTTTAGGATTGTCCAGGTCACGCTGATTATATTAAAAATATGATTACTGGTGCTGCTCAAATGGATGGTGCTATTATTGTTGTTGCTGCTTCTGATGGTCAAATGCCTCAAACTAGAGAACATTTATTATTAGCTAGACAAGTTGGTGTTCAAAATTTAGTTGTTTTTGTTAATAAGGTTGATACTGTTGATGATCCAGAAATGTTAGAATTAGTCGAAATGGAAATGAGAGAATTATTATCTCAATATGGTTTTGATGGTGATGAAACACCAGTTATTATGGGTTCAGCTTTATGTGCTTTAGAAGGTAAAGAACCAGCTATTGGTTCAGAAGCTATCATGAAATTATTAGATGCTGTTGATGAACATATTCCAACTCCAGTTCGTGATTTAGAACAACCATTTTTAATGCCAGTTGAAGATGTTTTCTCAATTTCTGGTAGAGGTACTGTTGTCACTGGTAGAGTTGAAAGAGGTTCATTAAAAAAAGGTGAAGAATTAGAAATTGTTGGTAATTTTGATAAACCATACAAAGCTACTGTTACTGGTATTGAAATGTTCAAAAAAGAATTAGATTCAGCTATGGCTGGTGATAATGCTGGTATTTTATTAAGAGGTGTTAAAAGAGATGAAGTTTCAAGAGGTATGGTTTTAGCTAAACCAGCTACTGTTTCTTCTCACAAAAAATTTTTAGCTTCCCTTTATATCTTATCTCAAGAAGAAGGTGGTAGACATTCACCATTTAGTGAAAACTATAAACCTCAATTATTCATTAGAACTTCAGATGTTACTGGTACTTTAACTTTCCCACCAGGTCCAGATGTTGATCACTCAAAACAAGTTTTCCCAGGTGAAAACATTGAATTAATGGTTGAATTAGTCAGAAAAACTCCTATTGAAAAAGGTATGCGTTTCAATCTTAGAGAAGGTGGTAAAACCGTTGGTACTGGTTTCGTCTCTTCTATTATTGAATAGATGAACAATTATTTATTATTTAGATATTAAGAGTAGTTTGTTTATCTTTTAATATTAGAATTATTGTTTATATTTGTAAATAGAAATGTAAAAACGTTGTCTTTATACTACTTATTACTTTTTTTTGCTTAAAGTTTAATCTTTAAGGGGATCTTAATATTTACAGGTTCGTGATTGCTAAATTTAATATTAACCTGAATAAAATAAAGCCTTCCTAAAATACAACTTTGGAAAGTTGGTAGTAATGTAAACGATCCTTTTTGGAAATCATCATTAGATCCACTGAAATCTTTTGAAAGTGTTTGTTGTAAATCTATTGAAATATTTAACTCTTGACTGTATTCATCACCTTTATGTTCCCAATTATTAGATTTCTTAATCATTTTCATATCATCAATTTTTAACCTATGATATTTACATGATAAATCGGCTAATGATTTGATATCCATGATTAATTGATTATCAATCGCAAGAATTTCATAACTTAATTTCTTAGATAAATCTTTAATTGTATCCAAATATTTCTTAAAAGGATTAGTAATTATTTGTTCAAAAGATTGATTTGAGTCATTGAAGATTAACTCTGGGTAAATTTCAATTGGAATTGGATATTTTTTAGATCTATAAGTAACCACAACTAATTCACATTCAATTGATTTCAATTCTGGAGGTTTATTATTTGATGCAATATATTCTACGTTAATAGGTAAATTTATTTTACTACCTAAATTTGAATTTGTAGGTCTAGAATTAAACCTATTAGCTGGACTGTATTTAATTTTATACTCAATCTTAGGGGATGATATTTTAATTAATCCGGCTAATTTAGCTGCTGAAGTAATGGTTTGTTTCTTCTTCAATGGGATGGAAACTTTATATGAATCATTTACAATAATGGTTGACTTTTCATTTGGACTATTTGTATTATATAATTGGGAATTTTTCGCTAACTCTCTTTGTCTTTGACTATCATTTGAATTACTCAATATTTCATCACCAAGTTCAATTTTTTCCTTTATTCTATTAATTAAATTCTTATAAACTAATTTTGATTCTTCGTCATCTAATTCATAATCATAACTAGGAATATCTTTAGGTATGACTCTGAAAAAACAACTACAATCCTCTATAATAATAAACTCATCAACGTCAAGTTTTGTGTAAGAGCTGGCTCTCCCAATGACTCTGGCTTCAATACTATAACTTATAGCAGCATCAGGGAATGATAAATCTTTTACTCTGTCACTGACCGCATTTGAAATGCTAGATGATGATGAAGTTGAGGATAATTTTGGCCTTGTTGGACTAAAGCTAAAACTTGTACTCCCAGTCTGCTTGGTTAACGCATTTCTTTGTCTTAGCCTTCTAATATTTTTCATAAATTGATCTCTGGATAATCCAATAGTTGGTAATAAATCACAATGTTTACTTAAACTGTGTACTTCACAACTACAATCTAATAACGTGTCAGGTAATTTATACTTGAAAAACTTTTTATAAACCACTTTTGGATCTAGGTGTTTATCCGTAGGGAATTTCAACACTGTACCATCTACATCTCTGTCATTTTTCACTTCTAAGTCAACTGGTGCCCAAGAAGCATCGTAATCAAACATATTTAAAAATTTAAAGAAAAAGGTAGGTTTCTTTGGGTCATTAGAATCACCTAAAACTATCACTTTCCCCTCCAAAACAACTGAAAACATATCAAAATCAATTCTCTCGTTAGATAGATTCTCAATAAGGATATGCCCTTCTATGGTATCACCTTGATGAAATTCATATTTCAGAATATCAACTGGTTTATTATTCTCTGTAGCAATAATCTCAACTTTAATATTGGAACTTGAACCAGGTGCTATATCATTCAACCCTTTCATCTTATGCGTATTACCTAAAATACTATTTTCCCATCGATTAGGTAAATTATTCATGTTACTTGGTACCTGAACTCTAGTTTCACTATTGTTATTGAAATAATCCATGTTATTTTGTCTCAAAGCTGGAGATTCTGTAGGAGACCCTGCTGGTGAGCTAGCTTCATAAGTTGGTGGTTTATTAAAGTTGTCTTCACTTGGATCAATATTCTTAGAGAATGTTGATTCATATAACTGATATGAAGGAAGAAGGTTCCACATGGGTACATCTTCGTACCTTGGTGATACGATTGGTTGTATTTCCATCCCATTGGCATCATTTATTTGAGTTTTACCTAATTTTAAACTGAATTTATTAATTGTATCCCTAACTCCATCCTCATCCTCTTGTTCACTCATCGTTGTAATTGTTTGTTAAAGCTAAGGATAAACTCTCGTAACAACTAGTTAATCACAAAATAAGATCGATTTCTAATAGAAGAAAGTTTCGCAACCTTTTTAGGCGCTCAGAAAAAAAGATCAACTTTGTGAAGCATACAACCATTCCAATCTTGAAATCTCATGGAAAATGAGTTCAGGACTATGGTATAATAGAACAAGTAGTACAGGGAATCATTCGGTTCCTGGTACTGCTGCTTGGACTGCAAGTGAATTGAGGGATCATCATTCAGGTCTTTTAGGTAAAACTAAACAATTCCATTCAAAAGTTCAAAATAAACTTAAAGAATTAGAAGATTTTAATGTTTCTATACTAGAAAATACAGCCAGTGATACTGATTTTGAATTTATAAAGAATTATTTTAAATCTCGTTCTCCAATTAAGAGTCAATCTCCATTTAAAAATCAATCTCCGTTTAAAATACAATCACCAATTAAACCTCAATCAAGATCTTCAATACTAAAATCAGATAGAGAACCAACTGAATCAAAATCTTTCAATGAAATACGAAGTTCAGAACAGATAGTACCTCCAGGTAGTCCTAAAAATTATCTTAAGACCCTGACAAGTGGACCAATACTAGAAGAATATGATATTTCCCTTGAGAAAATTCAAATGTCAATAAGAAGAACAACTGATCATAAACCACCATCTTCAAATAGGTCTGAAATTGACAATAGTATTGTTGATAAGAATCCAACATATCCGACAAAAACTCCTAAGAGGTCTCCTACATTTGTTTCATTACCACCAAGAGAACCATTGACTGTTAGTTCATCATTATCTCGTGCAAGTAGGAAATCCGCAATCAAGAATAAAGAAAACACGTCAAAATCTGAGAGTATTTATATCAATTCACCTATAAGGAGAAACAGGTTTCCTTCTTTAGCGGATGTTGATTCAAGAAAAGGTGAAAGGAGGTCGGTGTCTTCTAAACCAATATCAAGTGTATCGAATAATTTAATAATTAAGCATGATGAGAGTAGATTAAAAGGTGATAATATTTTTGACTCAATTTTAAATAAAAAGAGCATACTGGATGAAACTATTACCCCATTTACTAGAGAAAAGATTTATGATACTGAAGAATCATTTCCTAGACCTTCTAAAACTCCAAGTAAACAAATGGTTTTGAATACTGTACCTACTCCAAGAGCTCAAATTGCTGATTCAAGGTTTTCAATTTCTTCAAATGATACTATGAAAGGTTTATCTAGATCTCCGACTAGATACGGTAGGCAATTTTCCAAAAATAGTTCCTTAGCTTCTACAAAAGGTGATGATTCAACATATGCACTTGATAAAAATGAATCAGCTGCTTTGATTAATCAAGCGAGATTTATGAGTCCAACTAATTCAAGTTCAGCTAAAGCTTCCACATATGCAACAAGTAAACCTGAATCAATACCGCCTTTGAAAAATAAATTTTTAACTACCAACTTAAATTCTGCTGTTCCATTACCTAAACCATCAGCTAAAAATCATAGCCCAAATAAGATTAAAAAACTTCCAGATAGATCAAAACTTTCACTTGAACCAAATTCAATACCACAATTGAAGAAAAAATCATTAATGTTACCAAAATCTGAAAGTTCAAGACCTAAACAAATATTTGTAGTATCTATGAATCATGGGAAAAAATCATTATCTTCTTCAGTTTATAATTCAAACACAGCTAAATCAGATTCAGTAGCTAAAGTTGATACTAAACTTGACAGTAAATTTGATACAAAGAATGCAATGAAACATAAAATTCTTGATCTTGAATTACCTAGAAATGCAAGTGAGTATAAAAGAAGACATTTGGGTGGTAATGCTGTTGCTTTACCTGATGCCGCTAGACCTCAACATATACTAAAACGTGATACTACTAGTGTAAAACAACAGCCTTCTTCTTCTTCATTAAGTAATAGTCTTACACCAACTTACAAAGTGAGACCAAAAACACCAAATAAAAACTCAACTTTTGAACTTTTTAAGGATCAAAATGAAAGTTCTGATATTGAATTACCTGATATTGATACAGAGGATGAAGATAATGCAAATAATAAAGTATTAAAATCGTGGGCTGAATCACCTGAATTACAAAGGTTAGTCTTAAAAAATAAAAATATTGATCCCAAATCTATATTTGGAGAAGTACCTGAATTCCGAATAGAAGATGTATTTGAATCAGAAGCATCCAGAATAAGAGGTGGGCCATCTCCACTTAGATTAACACATGACCTTAGGAGAATAAGAGGGTTAGGAAAACCAACTTAAAATTTTATTTTATGTACTATATATATGATGATTTAATGAAAAATATTACACAATTTACTTTTACATTGCACGTTTAGCAAGAACAGCCTCTTTATTCCAAGTTGAAAGCCATTTAGATGACTCTTGTTTAGGAACAACGTATAACTTCAAGGCATTATCGAATAAAGGAATTTTTGGACTATCTTTTTGTAAAACTTCATTGATTGCAACATTTTTACCAACTTTGATTAATCCACCAGCTTCAGTTTCTAAATAACATTGTAAATTTTTAGCTTCAAAATTTTTATGTTTTGGATCTTCGAAATATTCTTTAGGTCTATCCATTACAGCATTCAAGATTTCATTAGGGGTAGTTAATTCGCCTATTTCTTGTACGAAATCGAATTCATCAGTTGTTGGATATAAAATCATTGCTGGGAAAATTAATTGAGATTGATAATCTATTTCATCTTCTAATCTTATTTTTGCTTCTTCTAATAATTCTGTTGGTCTTCTTGATTTTATTATCATAAAATGCCTAAGTTTTATAGCATTTACTAATATAGTATTTTTCATTTCTTTCTCCTTTTGTTCTCTTTCTCTTCTTTCCTTAAGTAATTGTAGTTGTTTTTCTCTTTCAATAGTTTTTTCCAAAGTTTCTTTTATTGGTTTGTTTTCTGAATCAATTGATAAACCATATTCTAAAATCTGTTGAGCTTCTTCAAATCTATCAATAAGGAACAACGCTTTACCGGATCTATAACAAGCTTTAACACTTTTTTCATCAATAATCAAAGCCTTTTTACAATCTTCAACACATCTTCTATAATTTTTTAATTCTAAATTACAAGCAGCTCTATTTAAATATAATGCTAAATTTATTGAATCATCATTACATTCAACATCTATACCTTTAGTATAATATTCAACAGCTGTTTTATAATTTTTCGCTTTAAAATGATCATTACCTTGATTTTTAAAGTTTCCTGCAATTTCATGTGGTTCACCTTCATAAGCAAGACTTTTTAAAGCTTCTAAATTTGTATTTTCACCTCCATCTCCATCAGTTTCATCAAGTTCAGTCATAAAGAATGGTAATCTATTTAAATCATCCATTATATCCTTTGATGATTTTTCTGCATATTCTGTAAGTTGTGGTGGTAAATCTGGTTCACCAGGCTTAGGTATATACCTTCTTCTATCCCATTCTGACTGTCCTGACATCTCTTCACTAAGATTTTTTTTCAAATCTACATCGCAAACTCTATGGCTGCGAAAGTCTTAGTGAGAGTTGAGGATTAGTGATACAGATTAATTATCGATCTGGATGGCTTTGTGTAATACAAGACAGACGACCTTCTTTATTATTAATCGTTTGAAACTTAGTTGTGATTTGAAGTGATGATACTCAGAATGGCTTTGTTTGGAGCTCTTTTCTGCCAAATTTGGTAATTAAATCACTCAAAACAAAGCCAAATCACTCTAAAACTGATATATAAACAACCATAAAGAGTTTAATGATGCTAAAGTATTTGCTATCCTTTTATGTGTACTTATACTACCTCTATACAGCTGTTATTGTACCTATGCATATCTTGTATGTTTTTTTGCAGTCTGTTTTAGTTTCAATTTTCAGACCGCGTTAAATCAAAACTATAGATCAAGAACCTAATATTTACTGTTTTGATTACTGTTTTTCATTAGAAATATATATATTGATTAATCATGAGGAGACATGGTGATTCATTGGTATTGCCAGCAATTGATTTGCGGCATGATATTAAACATCCATATAGCTCAGTTGCTGGAGGTAAAGTGGAATTGTTTGCAAACCACAGACAGTTGATAATTTTCAAAAGAGTAGTAATATTAGTTAAAGGTTCTACATTAGCTAAAAAATTCACATTTGATGAAGATGTCATATCAGCAACTTTTACAAATTTTAATAATAATGATTCAGGGAATAGTTCAGAAATTTCCCTTGTTATTTGTTTATCAAAGTCAGCGTTTATTTATTCAAATGGTAAAGATTATTCTGTTAGTTTTCCATTTACATTAAAGAAAGCATTAAAGTTTGAATTGGGTTTAATTCTTGAAAAATATCAATTAAAATCACTGTCATCATCTGATCTAAGTGATCTACACCAATTAAATACAGCAAAGTTTTTATCATTAGTTGATCCTATTGGAGATTTTCGTATAATTACTTCATCTTCCACCTCAATAATATCACCTCAAGAAGAATTATTATGTTTCCCTACTAAAGGTTTAAATAAAACTTCATCATTGTGTGCAACTTTTAATCCAAAAGATCATGTAATAGTTTTATATCATATCAGAAGTTCCAATAGAAATTCTAAAGGTAATAATGCTTTTAAACTTTTTAAAAGAAAAACAACATTTTTGAATACACCAAATCCTTCAAGGATACTTGAAGATGAAAGTTTACATTTAGATCCCTCAAGTCATAATCATAATAATTTAAGTGTTGGTAATAATACAGCTTCAATTAATATGGAAAAGAAAAGAACTAGTACTTTACTTTCAGATATTTCATCAATGGCTAGAATGGGATCCGATGTAACAATATCAGATATGGGTAAACCTATAGAATTTAATATAGTAAAGAAAGATATGATATTAACAAAAGTTGAAATGTTTAATGTTCAAGTTGATAGAAAAGATTTAGATATTTATAATTTAAATTTTGGAGAACAAGAAGCCATTGTAATTATGAATAGAGCCAAAATGGAAGCTAAGATCTATATTTTTAGTCAGCTGGTTACCCTGATACCGAGATATAATCAAACTTATTCAATAAGATGTCAACACTGTTATCCTTTATCAAACCCTGATTTTGAAGGTTTATTAGTAGTTCTAACTGATGGGAATTTAATTCATTTAGTAAATCCATTTGTTGATGTTGTTTCCCCTAAAATTGATTTATCCAATTCAAATTTTCCTCCAATTTCATATATTTCAAGTTGTTACGATGAAGATATTGCATTAGTTGGTAATAATGATAAAACTTATATTTTAAATTTAATTATGAAACCAAGTTCTGAAATTGTTATGAGATGTTTAAAAAGTTTTAAGTATTTATCAGGTTCAAATATTAATGAAACTATTTGGATGCTTTGGAGATCTGCTTTAATGCTAGATAAACTAAGAAATGAATGGAACGCATTTTTAATTACTTTATTAGCTATATTATTACCTATGGAATCAGAATTATTAGATTATCAGATAAATGAAATTACTGAATTATTACCATTAGCAAAACAATTAAATTCTCAATTATTATCATCAAATAATTATTCATTTAGAGATATGATACCTTATATTGTAGTTTCATTACATTTAATAAGAGAAGAAGCAAAATTAAATGTATTATGTCATGATAGTTTAAATAAATTTTCTCAAATTTTAGCTCAATTATGTATTTGGATGGGTTGGCCAGAGACTTGGTATAAATATTATTCAGTAGATTTAAATAATTTTGATAGAGAAACTAGATTATTGCTGATGACTGTAATACCCAATCCACCTAATATTTTAGAATCATTGTCCAGTTTATTTAATGATTCAATTATACCTTACTTAACATTTTCTCAATTAGTTGAAGAAAGTTTTACAATTGATGAATTAATAATACCAAGAACTCATGCAATTCTAAAAATTTTTGAATTAATTGTATCACCTAATTATGGTTCAACTGATATTGTTGATCTTATGAGTGAATTAAATATTAGTATCGAAGATTTAGATACTTACCCTTCAGGTATTAATATACCATTAAAGGAAGCATTAACAATATGTCAAGAAAAACCTGAATTTAATTGGAATTCTAATTCACTTAATTTAGTTGATAGGAAAGATTTAAATATGTTTTTAAATTCTCAATCTTATCAACCACCTACTTCACTTTATTCTAATCCACATCATTCAATTAAAACTGCAAAAGATGTAAATCAAATAACTTCAAACCTTTTAGAAGGTAATGATCAAGTTGTTGCTTGGGATGATCAGTCAGAAGCTGATGGTATTGGTATAACTAAATTAATATTTGATTCCGATAGGAGATATTATGAGATTACTACTTTATTACATCAAACAAAGACTCAAACTGCAACTTTAATTACTGAAGAAGGTACTACCGAATATGATATTGTTATATTGCAAAGAGAATTGGCAGCGATAGTTGCATTAAGAACTCTTTCTATACCATTAGGTAGAGCTTCATTGTTTTATGCTGGTAGAATGCCATTATTGACTGAAAAATTCCCAATTCCAAAATTTAATTTAAATACTTTAATTGCACCAAAAATGACAAATATTGTTCTTTCAGAAGGTTCAGTTGACGAAAGAACAATTGAATGGGGCTATTTCCATAATGGTGTTGCATCAGGTTTAAGTATTAGTAAAGAATCAAAAGGTATAACTGGTAGTTGGATTATATTCAATAAACCTCCTTCATTAAATGCTCAACATGCTGGATTTTTGTTGGGATTAGGATTAAATGGTCACTTAAAAAGTTTAGAAGAGTGGCATATTTATAATTATTTAGGTCCAAAACATCCATTAACTAGTGTTGGATTATTATTAGGTATGGCTGCCAGTAATAAAGGTACTATGGATATCAAATTAACTAAAGTTTTATCGGTTCATGCAGTTGCTTTGTTACCACAAGGAGCAAATGATTTAAATGTTCCAACTATAGTTCAAGCTGCTGGATTATTAGGTATTGGATTATTATATTTAGAAACTCAACATAGAAGAATGAGTGAAATTTTATTAGCTCAAATTGTTAGTACTGTATCACAAAATGATTCTGAACAAATTAATGAAGGTTATAGATTATCAGCAGGTATTTCATTGGGATTTGTTAATTTAGGTAAAGGTAAAGATTTAAAAGGGTTAAATGATACAAGACTTGTTGATAGATTATTAGCATTAGTAACATCAATGAAAGATTATCAACCAATTCAAGAATTAGATAAATCAGGTAGTGGATCAATTATTGCAATTGGATTTATACATATGAAAACTGAAGATTTATCAATAGCAAATAAATTAGCAATACCAGAAAATGAACAATTACTTGATTATATTAGATCTGATTTATTATTATTAAGATGCATTTCAATGAATATTATTATGTGGAATTCAATTGGTAATACAATTGGATGGGTTGAATCAAAAATTCCAAAAAGTTTATTAAATAAATATGGTAAATTAGAATCAGATATTCTTGATAGTGATCAAATTGGATTTTTTAATATTTTAGGAGGTATTTGTTTATCAATTGCAATTAAATATGCTTCAACTCATGATAAAAAAGCTCGTGATACAATTATTCATTATTTAGATAAAATGATGATATTAGCAATGTCAACTGCAAACAATTTTGATCAAAGAGCTGCATGTACAAGTGCAACAAACATTCAAAATTTATTAGCATTAAGTTTATCCATTATTATGGCAGGATCAGGAGATCTTGAAACTTTTAGAAGATTAAGAGTATTATATGGAGAAACTAATAAAGATACAAATTTTGGTAATTATATGGCAATTAATATGTCATTAGGATTTTTATTTTTAGGTGGAGGTCAATATGCGTTTGGTAATTCGAATTTATCAATTGCAAGTCTAATTGTTTCATTATATCCAGTTTTCCCTAATGGTAATAGTGAATATGAAGTTCATTTACAAGCATTAAGACATTTTTGGGCATTATCAGTTGAACCAAGATGTTTAATAATTAGAGATGTTGAAACACATCAACCATTAAAAATTCCAATTACAATTAAATTAAATAATGGAGAATCAAAAGAAATTATTAGTCCATGTTTATTACCAAATTTAAATAATATTTCAAATATTGAAACTGAATCAACTGAGCATTTTAAAGTTAATATTAATTTTGAAATTAATCAAAATTATTTAGAAATTTTTAAAAAATCATTAAATATTTTCGTTTATAAAAGAAGAAATTATCAATTATTTAAATCAACAATTAGAAAATTATTAGAAATTGAAAATAAAACTTTAAAAATTGAAAATAAAGAAATTACAATTGATAAAGATATTGAAAAAATTTTAAATTTTAATTTATTAAGAAATAATATACCACAATATGATAAAAAAGTTTATCTTATTGAATCAAGTGAACAAATTAATGATGCAAATTTAAAAGATTTAGGATTAACAATATTTAATATAATTGATAGTAAAATTGAATTAATCCTTATGTCCCAAAATCCTGCAACTGTTGATGATTTATGGAATTTAAAATTAATATTCTCATATTGTGAAAAATTATTAAACAAAGATTTGCATTATTTATCTACAGAGTTTATTGAACTGTTGAAATATACAATTTGGAACTTAACCAATAAAACATAATAATATTCGGTAATATTGGATAATAATGGATAAATGTAATTTAGTTTAAAGTGAAGAAATATATTAATATAATAACACCCATTCGAAGACCAATAAGACAAGCCCCTAAAAATAAGCTAATACACAAGAGAAAGGGTGTATGTCTTTTATAGTTTTACTTATAATTTATAGGGTGAATGAAATAACTAAAAAATAAAAAAATAAAGTTTATCTCCTCCTATTTTTTTCTTACACGAGACTTTTCACAATGGAAATCTGAAAGTTATCAAAGTTGAGAGATCTTTTTAAAGCGCACACGATCTTTAAAGCTGAGGATAGAGAGGAAAAAAAGTTTTTGTTTATAAAACTTCACATTCATTACATTCCCATTCACTTCCCAACCACTGTGGTTATAATATCATTAAATAAGTTGACTGAATTGTGATAAGAAGTAACATTATGGCATTTAGACCACCTTCATTTAGCTCATCTCAAGGAGTTAAACAAAAATTAAGGTATACTCCAGCGCCATTTATTTTAGGTCCACAAAAAATGAATATAGCTCAACCATTATCAAGAGCTTCAGATGTTACTGAATTAGATATTAATGATTCTTTACCTAAAAGACAACCAAAATCATTTATACCTTATTATTATCAATTTCCCAAAATTCCAAGACCTAAAAGAAATATTTTATATTATTCACTTTGGACAGGTAATAATAAAAATTCAAATAATGGTGATAATGTTACTACTAATTCAAAAACTTTAGTTGATGGTAAAAATGGTAGGTATAGATTATTAAGATTACCTACTTTTAAAATTAGTAAAAGATCTTTTTCAACAGCAAATCAAAAAATTAGAAATCAAACAACTAATCTTCATAAAAGATTTTTTTCAGCTGAAGCTCGTAAACAAAGACAACAACGTAGAAGATTTATTAGATGGTGGACATTAACTTCATTAGCAGTTTTACTTGTTGGAGTTGCTGGTAAAATTAAAAGAAATGGTAATTATGATGATGATGATGAATTTATTCCTCAAAATGATTATGCTATTAAACCTGAATCATGGAAATTATATATTTATTCTACTTTACCATTAAAGGCAATTTCTAGATTATGGGGTCAAGTTAATTCAATTAATTTACCAGTTTGGTTAAGATCTCCATCTTATAAAATTTATTCAACTGTTTTTGGTGTTAATTTAGATGAAATGGAAGAACCTGATTTAAAAACTTATGATAATTTATCTGACTTTTTCTATAGGACTTTAAAACCTGGTGTTAGACCAATTGATGATTTTGATTTAGTTTCACCGTCTGATGGTAAAGTTTTAAAATTTGGTATTATTGAAGATGGAGAAATTGAACAAGTTAAAGGTATGACATATTCAGTTGATGCATTACTTGGATTTAAAACTGAAAGATTAGCTGCTCCATCTCATTCATTAGATTTTAATCATCATTATGAAGATGATGATGATGAAACAATTTATCAAAGAGATCAAGAATTTGCAAAATTAAATGGTATTAGTTATACAGTTGATGATTTAGTAGGAGGTAAAGATGATGATGAACATCATTTAAATGATTTACATTATAAAGATGAAGGTGATAGAGTTTTTAAAAATTTAAATCCTCCAGTTTCAAAAGAATTATCAATTGCTAAAAATTTAATTCCAACTCCATCAGAAAAATTAGGACTTAGTGGTAAAAAACAATTATATTTTTCAGTCATTTATTTAGCTCCAGGTGATTATCATCGTTTCCATTCACCAACTAATTGGGTTACAACTTTAAGACGTCATTTTATTGGTGAATTATTTTCAGTTGCACCCTTTTTTCAAAAAACTTTACAAGGTTTATTTGTTTTAAATGAAAGAGTTGCATTATTAGGATATTGGAAATATGGCTTTTTTTCAATGATTCCTGTTGGTGCAACTAATGTTGGTAGTATTATTGTTGATTTTGATAAAGATTTAAAAACTAATGATATTTTTGAACATGAAGTTTACCTGAAATCAAAATCTTCAACAATTAATGAAAATACTCCATTATTATCAAATAATTCAACAAATTCAATTAATTCAAATGATTCAAATGATTCAAATGATGATATAACTAATGAATCAATTAATACTCAATTACTGGAAAAACGTAAACGTTTAAAGAAAAATACTGTTTATGAAGCCACTTATACTAAAGCTAGTAGATTATTAGGTGGATTCCCATTAACTAAAGGTCAACAATTTGGTGGATTTAAATTAGGTTCAACAATTGTTTTAGTTTTTGAAGCTCCTGATAATTTTAAATTTGATTTGGAAGTTGGTCAAAAAGTTAAAGTTGGTCAAAGATTAGGTAGGTTTGTTTAGACAAAACACTTTTTTTTTATTTGCTTGTACTATCTATTTATTTTCCTTAATATTCTTTTGCTTCTACTACTTCTACCACCTACTTCATCCTCTTCTTTACTTCTATCTCGGGTGTACCGCACTTTTGTCAGGACGACGAAAATTCAAATTTGGCAAAATTAAAACTATGCAGGAGGAAGCGAAAGTGAAAAAAAACTAACTGGAAAAAAAAAACACACACAAATTTCAAACAAAAGGCTGAATAGAAATTTTTGTTGATTTTTAATCTAAGACAAAAGTGTTACAGAGACCAAGTTAACTATATACATTAGAAGACGTATTCAAGCATCGATAGAAAGAAAAAAAAAGGTTGTATAAGCAAATCATTAAAGTTAAAGAAACATCGAACTAAAATCAACCTAAATCAAACATTCTCAGATCAAAAAAGATTGTTTCAAAAATTTCATATTTTCAAAACAAAACAACAAATTAAAGAAGCTGAAAGTAATTCCAGAAGGAAAAGAATAGATAGAGAAGCTAACTAGAACATGTCATTTTTAAATAGTATTAGAGGGTTAGGTAGAGGTACAAAAAAGACTAAAAAAGAAGGTGAACCAACAAATGTATTTTATCAACAACCAAATAGTTCAGGAAGTTCAAATTCTCTAAGAAGAACACAATCACCAACTAAACAACGTATAAATCAATATAGACAGAGTTCGCCGACTAGAAGTAATAGAAATCGAAATGGTAATGGGAATAATGGTATTAATGGTAATAATGGTATAGGAAATGGGAATAGTGGTGGACATAATACAGGAAATGGGCAATTAAGAAATATTCATTCAAATCAACTACTGCCTACAAAAGCAACAAGAATTTCAATAAATTCAGAATCTTCTGATATAAATTCTATTTCAAATAATAATAATAATATCAATAATAACAGTAATAATAATAATAATCTTAATTCATATGATCCAGATAATATGCCATTATTTATGTGTGAACCATTTGTTAAAACTTCATTAGTTAAAGGGTCTTTTAAAACTATTGTTCAATTACCAAAATATGTTGATTATGGTGAATGGATTGCTTTAAATATATTTGAAATTTTTAATAATTTAAATCAATTTTATGGAGTTTTCGTTGAATATATAACTCCTGAAGCTTATCCAACAATGAATGCTGGTCCAAATACTAATTATTTATGGGTTGATTCAACTGGTCAAACAATTAATTTGCCAGCTTGCCAATATATTGAGTATGTTTTAACTTGGGTTTCAAATAAATTAAATGATCAATCAGTTTTCCCAACTAAAAGTGGTGGTGCATTCCCTCCAAATTTTATTAAAGATTGTAAAAATATTTCAAGACAAATGTTTAGAATTTTTGCTCATATTTATCATAATCATTTTGATAAAATAGTTCATTTATCATTAGAAGCTCATTGGAATTCATTTTTTTCACACTTTATTAGTTTTATTAAAGAATTTAAATTAGTTGATAGAAATGAATTAACTCCTTTATTACCTTTAATCGATAATTTTGAACAACAGGGTAAAATTATATAGTAAAAACCAAAAACAGAAACAAAACGGAAAAAAGACAATTAGAAATATATGAAATGAAATAAAGATATTAGAAATGATTTTTTTTAAATACAAACCTATTTTTTATTTGACATGATAACGTAATATATACAAGTTATGAATATCTTCTTATTCAATCTATTTTTTAATCTATTTAATTTTAATTTTAATTTTGATTTTGATTTTAATTTTAATCTATCTATTGTATCTCCTTTCCTACCCCTTTACTTTATGAATATCTATCTATAAATTTTATTTAAGAAAAGAAATAAGTTGAATCTTTAACAATTTCAACATCAAAATGACCCCTTTTAGGAACTTCAGGGAATGCAATTGGAACTAAAATTGAAGAACCACCAGAATTAGTTGGTAAAGTTAATGGATCATATTCTTCAGCAACACTTAAAGGAGTTATTAAATTCTTACCTTGTAAGATTTCATCTTCATTATTTGAATTTAATAAATTTCTTCTAGTTTTCTCTAATTTAATTTCATCTTTAAAAGTAATTGATCTACCTAATTCTTTTGAAATTTTTTTCCTTATATCTTGAATTTTTTTATGTAATTCATGATCTTTTGATAATTTGATTACTTGTAAAAATCCTGCGTATCTTGCTTCAAATTCTTCTTTAACTTTTTCAACTAAATTTTCTTGATGTAAATTAACAAATTCTTCTCTTAATTTTTTATTTAAAAGATCAATATCTGATGCATGAGTCCAATATGAATCATGAACTGATGCAAATGATATATTTAATGATCTACAACTTGCTGCTGTCATTAACATATGTGATGCATCTAATGAATGAACAAAATTTGGTGGTAATGCAGTTCTTTGTTTTCTACCATCAATTGGTGCATTTTGAAATGGATCATTAATAACAACATTTTGTAAATTTGTTGTAACACTAATTTTTTTAATTGATCTATATGGTTGAACAC
This sequence comes from Yamadazyma blattariae, assembly GCA_030581595.1. Taxonomy (NCBI): domain Eukaryota; kingdom Fungi; phylum Ascomycota; class Pichiomycetes; order Serinales; family Debaryomycetaceae; genus Yamadazyma; species Yamadazyma blattariae. The sequence continues at coordinate 59,436 of JAKTTU010000024.1, forward strand.
ATGGTAATCCAACAGGTGATGACCAAATAACAGTTGATAAATGATTTAAATTATTACCTCCTGTTGATGAACTAGATGATGATGTGCTATAATCAAGTTCATTATTATTTTCATTATTCTTACTACCTTTAGTAATCTTCTTTACCACTGGTAAATCTTCATCGGCTTCAAAATCAACAGCAACTGATTTACTAATAATATTAGCAGCTTCACCCAACCAATCTTGAATTTTATGAGCACCTTCAAATAATTGTCTAATTGCTTTAAAAACATGATTTGTTAAATAAGTTGCATGTTTAGCTAATTCATCTTTATTACCTGAACTATAATAATGTTTAATTTGTTTTTTAATTTGATCAGATGCTCCAATAAATGTAACACCATAAACATTAGTCATAACAGTTTGTTTAACAACTTTTCTGGTGATTTTATCTTGTAAAAATACTGCAATTGGATTACCATTTTCAGCATCTTTTGAAATTTCTTCTTTAACTTTATCTGCAACATGTGAATAAACATCTTGTGGTTTATCAGCAGGTATTAAATTAACTTGCATTGCACCCTCTGTATCACCACCTAATGCAGCATAATGTTGTAATCCATTACATGAACCATCTTGATGAACTGGTAAATGACTTACAAATTTTGTTGGATCAGATAATTTATAAGCTTCATTTAATTCAAAACATGCTGATAATACTTGCCATGGTTTTTCGCCCTTCTGCCACCAACTATTTTCTTTATAAGGATTTTTAGCTGATTCAAAAATTTCTGATAAATGATTTTCAGTAAATTTTGCACGATCATCTAATGAAACTTTATCAATACCATATAAATTTGCTAAATGAATTTTTAACCATCTTAAACCTGATTCACCTAATTCTTTACCATCCCAAAATAAAAATAATGATCTAGTTAAATCATTACCTAAATGATTAAAATGTGGTGATAATGGATAAGCTCTACCTCTAAAATCAACATTATGAGGGAAAAACATTCTTTCACCAATAAAAGCTCTTGCAATTTCTAATTTATAATTATTTTCACATCTTTGAGCTTTTAAACTTGATGCTAAATTAATTGCAGTTTTAACTCTTCTTTGATAATCTTTTAAAACATCAGGTTCAGAATTTGGTGCAACTGGTTCAGGTAATTCAGGTTCATCAATATCTGGTGGTATGTCTAAAAATGATTTACCAGTATTCCAATATTCAGTTACAACTTCTAAAATTTTTCTATTTACTGTCCATGCAGTTTCACCTAAAACATTTAATCCATCATAAACTTTATCTAAATCATTTCTTTCCAGAGCTGCTTTAACATAAGCAAAAGTTTCAACTGAATCTTTTGCTCTAACCAAAAAACTTGATGACAGTATATAACCACCATTATTGTATGAAGTCCATGGTTTTGGAGGACATAACATTGGTAAATAATGAGGTACTAAAGAATTATTTTCATCAACAGATTGTAATAAATTTGCAATTTTTTTATGTACTTTCATTACACCTAATTTTTGACCTTTTAAATATTCAAAATTTTGTGAAAATGCTGGTAATGAACCAGTAACTGATTTACCAGTAATTGGGTCAGTACCATAAACTGTAACTTTAGCAACTTGCATTAATAATTTAGTTAATACTGCACCAATTTTAACATAAGTTGTATTATCCCAAGTATCTAAATGTTCAGTAGTTATACTATTTGGGTTATGATGTTTCATAACTTTAATAATATGATCCCATTGTCTTGGGGTTCTTGCCTTTTTAACTCGAAGATATTTTTCAGAATCTAATAATTTTTGTGATTTAAATTCTAATTCAATTCCTTTACCAACTGAAACTAATGCTTTGGCAGTTTTCATACCTTCTAAAACTCCATTTGATGATGTTAATTTTAATAATTCTAAAATTGTAACAATTGCCATTTTTTCTGGTGGTACTAAAATAAAATAAGGTGCATAAAATTCTCTTTCTTTATAAACTGCCTTTTCACTTGCATTTGAAATTTTAGTTAAATCAATTTCTCCATTAATTATTTTCATGCATAATTTTGCTTCTTGATCAATTAATGGTATTAAATCTTCATACCATTCAAATAAATAATCATTTAATTTTTTATTAATTGATAAAACACCTCTTTTTTTCAAATTTTGAATACTATGTTTCCATTTTTCAATTGCTGAGTCACTACCTTTTAATTCAATTGCCTTTTGACGACTTAAATTAAAAGTATCTAAAGAATTTATAAATTCTTTACGTTGTTCTTCAGTTTTTAATAAGTTAAATAATTTAAAATAATCTCTTTCGCCAATATTTGAAAATTTGTTTATTATTGAATCTGTCCCTTCTTCACTACTAACATTTTCTTGTGCTTTAATTTCATTACTTTCAATTTCATTAGTACTTGTTAAATCACTTTCTAGTTCTAAACTTTTAATCATATCTTCAAATTCTTTAGAATTAGATGAAGTACTTTTCAAACCTAATAAAGTATTTCTAATAATTTTTAAACCAAAAGAATCAACACTTTTCAATTCTTCAAAATCTTTATTTATAGTTTCAACTTTATGAATTTCAGTTTTTTCAAAATCTTCATCTATACTAGAACTGTTGGTATCCATCTTACTATTACTATTATTATTTATATTATTATTCTTAAGATCTTGTTGAAATTCGTTATATAATGGTAAGAAATTTTCAGGTATATGAGATTTTTCAATGGATTTATGTTTAATAATTTTAATTATATTATCAATACCTAAAATTTCAATATGACTTAAAGTATTTTTAGTTAATAATTTATTTGGTAAAATTTCCATTAAATATTTTTCATATTTTCTATCATCATTATCCATTAAACTTTTAGAAATTAAAATTGCAAATGTTTTATCATCTTTTTTAGCAATTTGTCCATTAAATGATTCATTAAAATATTTTTCTAAATCATTACAATTAATATTTTCTTGTCTACTATATTGTTCTAAATATTTATTTAATGAAAATATAAATTCTTTTTCAAAATTATTATTTTCAATTTTATTACCCTTCATAGTAATTTCATAAATTGCCTTTAATATTTTATCACTCCTTTCAAAATTTTTACTTGATAATAAAACATCTAGTAATGATTGTAAATGATTTAAATCTTTTGCAAATGGATTTCTAGTAACTGAATCATATTGTGAAGTCCAAGGAATAGCTTTAAATTCATTTTGATTTAATATTTTAAAATTTGAATCGATATTAATATTTATATTATTAATATTACTATGACCATGGCCATTACCAGTACTATGATGACTATTTGAAAATTTTGAATTTGAAAATTTTGAATTTGAATCAAGATTTTTAGTTGGTAAGATTTGACTATATGATAAAAGTGATTCTGTAGGTTGATACGTTTGTAAATGATTTGTTTGTTTCGTTGATGAAACGTATCTTAAATTTATTATCCGTAGATTTCTTAAATCTCTTCTTAACATGATAATTTTTATTTTTGTCTCAATCTCATCTCTCGCATTAAATCTTCATCACAAGACTTGAAAAAGAAATGCCCCTTAAACATTACAGAATATTAATATAAAAAATGTAAAAATGTAATATTATAAGTAATTATATCTTGACCTACTACATTGCCATTCACTTTTAGAGAAAAAAGCAGTTTGTGTGATAAAAAGAAAATTTAAAAAGAGTATGTGTAAAGATAAATTGTTATGAAAGAAAATCAAAATTATCTCATTAATATATTAACATTCATCTATAAACACCTTATAACCCCATCTCAGCTTGTAAAGCTTTTAAAGCTTCTTCATCTTCATCTTCCTCTTGAGGTTTAGATTTATTAACAGTTGGGAAATCAGGAAGTTTATCCGATTCAACTTTCGTTACAGGAGTTTTAGTTGGAGGTTGTTTTATATTTGATTCTTGATTCTTTTCTTGTTCTTCTTCTTGTAACATAGCTAATTCTTCATCTAATTCATCTTCATCAACAAATTCATTACCTACCGGTCTTGAAATTGCTTCAGAAATTTCATCAGCTAATTCAACTTGTTCTCTAATATCATCCATTGTATTTTCAACTTTATCAACATCATATTCACCATGGATTTGTTTCATGGCACTAGCACCTTGTTTCATTGCTTTCATGGTTTCTAAATTCAAATTAGCTCCTTCAATTGCAAATAATTGAGTTTCTAATGAATCAATTTGATTTTCAATCTTCATTAAATTACTTTCAAACCCCTTTTTCCTTTTTAATGCATTTTTAGCTAATGTGGTTTGTTTACTACTAACATATTTTCTAGCTAAATTTTCTTGATCAGTAATTTGTGATTCTAAATGTGAACGTTTTTTATTCAACATTTGAATATGTTCACGTAATTCAACAATAGCTTTCTTTGGTAATTCCTTTTTTTGTTGTTTATTTCCTCCAAAAAGATAGTTCCACATGATTAATCTGTTACGTTGTTACGTTGTTAGTTATTATTTACTTATTAATTATAGAAAATTTCTAGTTTAGTATTGAATATTGTAATTAAATAAAAATGCCTTTCTCGATGCTATCCTTTATCCCTTTATCGTGAGAAATTTAAATCCCTGACGGTGAGAAAAATCAATCTTTGGTAGTCGCACATCAGTATATTTTATAGAAATAATAAATTTATTATGCTAAAAATTCTACACTACACTATAAATTGGGGTATTAACAATCTAAAAGGATTAGATTTTATGATTATGTTAAAGTTGTAATGATTTTAATTAACTAACCAACACCCAAATTAAGAAAAATATAATTAAAACACCAAAAATTTTTAAAAATAACCAACGATTTGAAGAAATATTATTATAATATTTTAATAATTCCCTTTGAGCACCAGAAATATTTAAATTTATATCTTCAACATTTTGATCAATTCTTTGGATGGTTTCACCTTGTTCACTTACCATGGTAGCTAATTGTTGAAATAAATTTCCAACTTCATTAATTGTTGATTCAATTGTTTCAACTGCTCTATTTCTTTGTTGCAAATATTCTTGACTTTGATCTTCCATCATTAATAATTGTTTAGTTTGATCTGGTATGGATAAGAATTCTCCATTATTATAATTTGGTACTGAAGTATCAGGATCTAAATCAGGATTTTGATTTGAAAATGAATAAGCGTATGGATTACCACTATTATTATCTATGCTATTATTATTATTTATATTATTATGATTATTATTATTGTTGTTGTTGTTGTTACTGGTACTGTTATTACCATTATTACTGTTATTGCTGTTATTGTTACTATTTCTATTATTTGAAGCCATACTTAAGAAATTTTCAGTTCTTGATTTATTTAAAATTTCATTTTTTTGTCTTATTTCCAAAACATTCTTAAATTCACCACTAATATTTTTCATTTTAGAATTCAATAAATTTAAAATATTTTTCAGATTTTGATTAATTTGGGAATTAATTTGAATGGTTGAATCACCTTTCATAAAATTTGACAAGTTTTTCAAATTATTTTCAATTTTAAAAATATCTTGTTTAATCACATAAGTTAATTCTCCAATTTCAATTGGCTTGTCGTCGAAAAGTGGTTTCCGTTTGGCCAATAACGCCAACTTACTTAATAACTCGGTGGTATGACTTATATCTTTAGCAATTATACTTGCTTGTTGACTGAATTTTGATTTTTTACTATTATTACTATTATTATTATTATTGTGGCCACCACCATTTCTTTGTTGAATTAACTGATTATTATTATATTGATTACCATATTGATTGTTATTGGACTTCTTGTTGATCTTATCAAACGTCGACACACATTGTTGAAACTCAAAAGTTCTATTTTGAATCGATAATGACATGATGATCAACCGTATTCAAAAATCAGTGATTATCAAAAAGTTCAAGTTTGGGTTTGTGAGAAATATTCTCCCCTAGGACACGAATTTGAGAATTCACCAGCTGTGTTTAACTATGCGATGACAATAACAAAAAAAACATAAGTCAATTGTAGGTATTTTTATTATGGCAAGCTAATGAAGTAACGGCACCATATTCTTAATGTCACGGTGAAGTTTAACTTGTGATTTTTTGGTGATTTTTATGATAGTTTTCACTATATATTTTTTTTTTTTTGTGATTTTCACTAAAATTCCACAATTACAATCTATACGTTTTATCATAGATGTACCACAGAATGTAAATTATTACGTTCTTAGGTTCTAGTTGTAGTTGGCCCTTAGTCTAAACAAAGTCTGAACATGTACTATCTTTTGATACTGTAGAGGAGAGAACGGGATACTTCTTCCAAGTTATCCATTCCCATTGATCTAACTTCATATTGGGTGAAATTAATACCCCCATTATCTTACTCTATTCTATCATCATTTTCTCTCTCCCACTGTCTCCCTGTCTCACACCGTCTCGCACTCACTTCCACACCATTTCGCACTCACTTTCACACCATCTCGCTCTCCCACTATTTCGCACTGGCTCTCCCACCATCTCGCGTTGTCGCTCTGTCTGTCTCACGGTCACTGTCCCAAAATCTCCTTTTCTTTGAGAAAGGCCTTTCGTGCCTGTACCAATTAGTTTTGACGAAAATCAAAACAAATTCTCACTTTTTATTTACACGAAAACAAAATAAAAAAAACTTTTATAATCAATTATGAGAGAAATTGTATGTAAAAAACTTATTAAGAATATATCTATATACCACAGGGTTATATAGATCGATATATGTTCACGAATGATACACAATGCCCCTTGAGTCACCGGTTTAAAATGCTTCATTCGTTCCAATTCAATTCAATTCAATTCCACCAATTCAATAGATTTCAATATCAATGATCCCACTACGCGCTTTAATATATCGTCAATTATCCATTCAATACCTACCTAAGAGTTGATTAAACCTATTCAATACCTACCTAAGAGTTGATTAAACAGATTATAATGAATTGGCAAGTTACGATCACACTGCATTATCACAATTAAAAATGAACTGAATGGGTGTATTCAAAACGAATAAAAATTGAAATACTAACAATTATAGATCCACTTATCCACTGGTCAATGTGGTAATCAAATTGGTGCTGCATTTTGGGAAACCATTTGTGGTGAACATGGTTTAGATAATAATGGTAATTATCATGGTTCTAATGATTTACAAAAATCAAAATTAGATGTTTATTTTAATGAAGCTTCATCTGGTAAATATGTTCCAAGAGCTGTTTTAGTTGATTTAGAACCAGGTACCATTGATTCGGTTAAATCTTCTAAAATTGGTAATTTATTTAGACCTGATAATTATATTTTTGGTCAAAGTTCTGCTGGTAATGTTTGGGCAAAAGGTCATTATACTGAAGGTGCTGAATTAGTTGATAGTGTTTTAGAAGTTGTTAGAAGAGAAGCTGAAGGTTGTGATTCTTTACAAGGTTTCCAAATTACTCATTCTTTAGGTGGTGGAACTGGTTCAGGTATGGGTACTTTATTAATTTCAAAAATTAGAGAAGAATTTCCTGATAGAATGATGGCAACTTTTTCAGTTGTACCATCTCCTAAAACTTCTGATACGGTTATTGAACCTTATAATGCAACTTTATCAGTTCATCAATTAGTTGAAAATTCTGATGAAACTTTTTGTATTGATAATGAAGCTTTATATAATATTTGTCAAAGAACTTTAAAATTAAATCAACCTTCTTATAATGAATTAAATCAATTAGTTTCATCAGTTATGTCTGGTGTAACAACTTCTTTAAGATATCCTGGTCAATTAAATTCAGATTTAAGAAAATTAGCTGTTAATTTAGTTCCATTCCCAAGATTACATTTTTTTATGGTTGGTTATGCTCCTTTAACTTCAATTGGTTCAAAATCTTTTAGAAATTTATCAGTTCCTGAATTAACTCAACAAATGTTTGATGCTAAAAATATGATGGCTGCTTCTGATCCAAGAAATGGTAGATATTTAACTGTTGCTGCATTTTTTAGAGGTAATGTATCAGTTAAAGAAGTTGATGATGAAATGTATAAAATTCAAACTAAAAATGCTCAATATTTTGTTGAATGGATTCCAAATAATGTTCAAACTGCTATTTGTTCAGTTCCTCCAAATGATTTAGATATGAGTGCAACTTTTATTGGTAATTCAACTTCAATTCAAGAATTATTTAAAAGAATTGGTGATCAATTTAGTGCTATGTTTAGAAGAAAAGCTTTCTTACATTGGTATACTAGTGAAGGTATGGATGAAATGGAATTTACTGAAGCTGAATCAAATATGCATGATTTAGTTAATGAATATCAACAATATCAAGAATTTACCGCTGAAGAAGATATTGATGATTATGCGGATGAACCAATTATGGAAGATAATATGGAATAGTTATAAATGTATTAATACCTCTATCTTCTATTCTATTCTCTTCTCTATATGGTCCTTATAAGATTACGTTTTCTATGTCATTTTCTCACGCTAATTCTACGCTCACTATATTTCGGTTATATGGTCGTTGAACTTTATTACTTTTCACCTTTATGGCTACTTTCAACTCATTACTTCTCACAGTTTTTTATATCTCATAAACTACCACTACTAGTATATATCGGTATATTAACCAATTCCAATTCTTAATGAATTCTTAATGAATTCTTAATCAACTCATCTATTATACTCAAATAGTTAAAATCATTAGTTAGATATTCTCATCGATTCTCCCATACCAATATTTATTGTACAGTTTTTTGAATATTCATCAATAAAATGCACTAATTTCTTTAAAGATGTAAATTACAATCTTTAAAAAACTAAATCAATTCCAAAAATTACTGTGTCATATGTAACTCAGGGCTAAACAAAAATACATTGAACAAAACGTGAGGAGTGAGACCTCACCAAAAAACTTTTAATATAAAAGTTTCTAAAAGAAGAGTAAAACTAATAAAATAAAATTTAAATTAGTTAGCTTTCAAATAATAAAAGAGATTTTTATTTTCTAATCAAATATATATTTAAATATTTATATCTTTTATAAATTAAATCATCAACTTATTAAAATATTAATAAGGTTTAAAATCATCAAGATAACATGCTAAGTCTTCTTTGAAGTCTTCTTTTTCTTCTTTGGTTTTCTCCTCCTTCTTTCAACATCCTATTTCCATATTCCTCTTCTACAGTCTTCCTGTATCATTTTAATTACCTCTTAAGAAATTCTTAACAAAATCATTTTTATCAATAGTATCATACAGATTTTGGTTATCAAAATATCTCATAACATGACATTGTTGTTTCCAAAAATTAATTAATTCTTGGAATTCCATTTGACCTTTCATATATAAAACATTTGAAACTCCTAAATCTTTAACATATCTTTGTCTTTCAAATTCTTGTCTAATTTTAGTTTTTATGTTTGAGACTGGCATATCTAATTCATAAATATCACTCATTTCTCTGGAATGTCTTAAGTATCGACGATATAAATGTAATACTCTTGTTCTTAATTCAGTTTGACTAGCTGAACGTTTAGTTGTTTCAGCAAATGCTGTTGCAATTGTCATTATTGGATTTAAACAATTTTTGGTTGGTTCATTTCGCACCTTTTGAAGAATTTTAACAGAAAATCGAAAGTAGTGGATGTACCGATTTGTGATTCTCTCTACCACTATCATTATCACTACCATTATCACCAGTACCAGTATCAGTACCAGTACCAGTACCACTGACAATGTCAATGACCACACACTCCATAGCTACAATTTTCTATCTCTAAACTCACTATGTATGATATTGGTAAGAATTCTATCTATTTAAGGGTAAAAGTAAGATTTTTAGTTGCAAATTATCCTATTATATTACACTATCTAATTAAATTCATTTCTAACAATTTTTAAAAATTCACTATTGGGTTCTAATAATTTTATAAATCTACATAATTCAAAACATAAATCCCATCTTTTATCTAAATCTAATAATTTAATAATTTTTAAAATAATTAATTTATCATCATTATCTAATTGATTATTTTTTTCTTCCTCTTTTTTACAATTTAAATAAATAATTAAAAAGCTATAACATAATTCAACATTATTTATTTCTAGAATTTTATTCATCATTGAAATTGGGGTGGTTCCTAAAACTTTAAAAAATTTTGACCAAAATTTAAATTCAATCTTCCTTAAACAATTTATAAAAATTATAAGATTATTATCTATTAATTTAATTATTTTTAATAACATTTCTTCATTATATGAATCATTACCACCATAATTCCCTTGGTATTCCCCTTCTTCTTCCCCTTCTGTTTCATTTGTAAGATATTTAAAAAGTAATAATTCTAAACAATAATCAAAATTATTAAAAAATTTAAATTTTAAATTAATTTCATTAATTTCTACATTATTAATTAAGTCAAATTCAATTAAATTATTTAAAATTAAATTATAATTAATTTTTAATTTCGTTAAATTTTTATTAATTATTAAATCTTTTAATCCAATTAAATTAATTGAATTTAAATCATTCTTTATTTTTAATGGCTGATAATTATTAAATTTTATAATAATTGGTTTTATTAAATTATTTTTAGGGAACTCAATATCATCAATTTCTTTATCTCCACTATAATTATTATCTTTACTACTACCATTACCTCCATCTTGTTGATCATTACTTGTTACTTCTTCAAATGAATATTCAATTAAATTATTTAAATTATAAATTATTAATTGATTACCTTTAAATAAATAAATATAATTAATTAATTGATAATTATTATTATTGAAAACTATTGAATCAATTTTAAAAGATTCAATTGATTGTTCAATTTTAATTAATTTATAATAATTAGTTAATAGTATTTTATTTGTTTGATTTTTAAGTAAATAAAAATCACCATTATTTAATAAAAAAATAATATTAAAATTGTTATCAATAATTTTTAATTTTATAACTTTATTAAAATTTTTTTCAATTGGTAAATTATTAAGATAAATTGTTTTATCAACTTTAATAAAAAATTTATAAAAAATTTCATTTATTTTAATATTTTCTTTAATTTTGAATTTTAATATTTTAAAATTTTCATCTTCTAAAATAATTAAATTATCTAATGTTGTTTCAATAAATATAATTAAATTATTAAATTTTTGTCTCCAAATAATTAAATCACTATCAAAATTAATTTTATTCCCTCCATTACCAAATTTTAATTCACTAATATTTAATATAATTAATTCATCAACTAATTTATTTTTATTATTAATTTCTTTAGTTGTACGATTAACTAATATTAAAAATTTTTTAAAATTTAAATGATTGACAATGTTTAACGTTTCCATATAGTAATTTTTAAAATTATACCATAATATATGATTGAAATTATTACCACCACCTGTATCACCACTTGCTACTTGATTTACTTCTTCACTAATTGGTTTAAATGGAGTTGATATTGAAATTTGATTACCATAACTAATTATAAATTGATTAAAATCATTTTTTGATATCTTAAATTTACAAGTATTCAAATTTGTTTTAATTTCAAATTTATCTTCAAATTCATTCAAAATATTTTTAAAATTTGGTAAAATTGGATATTTAATTATTTTACCATTATTAATTAAATTAAGATAATTTTCATTAATTAAAATTAAATTATTATCATTATTTAATTTTGTTAAATTAATTCTAAAAATTTTAAAATTGGAAATTAATGATAAACTTAAACAATTTGAATTAATTAATATATTTTCAGCTGTTAAAAAATTATAGTTTAATTCATTACTTATATTTAAAGTATTAATTGTTCCATTACCAAATTTTGAAATAACTGTCCAGTATCCTTTATCATTTAAAATTAAAAAAAATTCTCCATTAATTGACCATTGAATTTTAAAATTATTTGAAATACCTAAATTAATTTCAATTTTTTGTAAGAAAAAGAATTTCTTCAATTCGTGATCTATTTTAAAAAGTTTTACTTGTAAATTATCTGCTTCTTCTACTTCTTTTTCAATTGCCTTCTTCTCATACATCAAGACTAAATCATAAATTGGGTTAAAAATTAATTTTTCAATTTTATAATTACCAATTTTACAACCAATTGTTTTCAAATCATTTAAATCATTTTCAATTGAAAAATTCCATAATTCATTATCTTCATTTATAAAATAAAATGAATCTTTCCAATATTCAAAAAATTTAATTTTACTCTTCAGTTCATTTCCATTCCCACTTTCATACCAATCACAATTATTTAATTCAATTAATTCATTATTTAAATTTTTAATATTAATTATTTGTATCAGATTATTATTAAATATAAATAAATTATGACTATTAGCTTTGACCCAAATCTTATTAATACCAATTACAATTTTAATTATTTTAAAAATTGAAATTTTAATAAATTCATTATTTTTATTTAATTTTTCATCTTCTTGTTTAAAATTATTAAAATTTTCAATATTTTCAAAATTTATATTATTTTCACTAATTAAATTTCTAACATTTTTAAATAAATTGTTAATCAGGAACTTTGAATTTGAAAAACTTACAGGTAATTTTTTTTGTAAAAAATCACCACTTGAATTATTTGTTATAGTTTTGGAATTAATTATTTCAAAATTACTATTGGAATTATCAATAGTTATTTGATAAATTATAAGATAATCTAATTCAGTTTGACAAAATATATTAATTATTGATAATTTCTGTAATTCCAGATAATTTATATTAATTTCTTTAGTTTTAATTATTCTATTTCTACCATGTTGTTTAATTGATTCTAAATTTCTTTTATAAATATTTAATGGTAATAAATTATATTTATTTAATAATATTATCGTTGTTTCAGTTAATACTGCAATTAAGGATGTATGATTTATATCAATTAACTCTAGAATCTTATCATCATTAAGTAATGGGCTTGAATTTTCAATTGAATCAATCCAGACCATAACTATCTTTATGTCTCAAAGTTGAGAAATTTCTCAAGATCTCTCTCTTGATCCGATATTTAAGAGTTGATGTAAGATTGAGCTACCACAGAAGAATTTTAAGATTGAGTTTCCATTCTACAACTATTACAACAATAATTAACTTTAACTATATAAATCATTAATAAATATCACATTACTCATTAGTTTATCTTTCTATGATTTTAATCAGTTATCTAGTAAATTATACTTAATAGATAGGCTCATGAACGCTCCTTGCAACAATCATATCCATTGAGCTGTATGAACTCTTTAAACATATACCCAAAAGCTCCTAGATTTTTTTCGCTACTAATTATACCATCATTTTTAAACATGATATAAGGAAAAGAGTTTGTTAAGACAAGTCTAATCAACATAAATATCTTCTCAAGTGAGCTACACATCTCTTTTTGCATCCAAAGTTTCCACACGCACTAGAAATTTTGCAGCAAAAAAAGGTTGTAGATCACACTAACAAAAACAATTAGAAAAACAGTACACTTAAAACTTCAAATTTGATTCAAAAATTAAACCTATAATACAATTAGGTATTATATATTTAATAAAAAAAATATGCATTGGCCGGGAATCGAACCCGGGCCACATGTATGGCAAACATATATTCTACCACTGAACTACCAATGCATTTTAAGTGCTCCGCGACGGGGAATTGAACCCCGGTCTACCATGCGACAAACGGTAATTCTAGCCACTAAACTATCACGGACTCTTGTTGGAGTTATAAACTTCAAAATAGGTCAAACAAACGATGGTTTCCGCGGTCGTGTCTTGTACAAATATTTATATATCCCTTCCTAAATACTTATATGTTCTCTGTAAAGAGATTATATAGGTATTGGGAAGACTGAAACTTAGGAGTTTTTCTTATCTCGTGCAGTGACACTAAGTAAGGTTTCCACCTAGTGCTAGCCCCAAAGGGTTTAAATGATGAGTATGTTTAGACTAGCTTTTGCCAGATATATAGTTTTAGTTGGAACGAATGTATGATTAGTATTAAAAAAAAAAAGTAAAATTTCTTCAAAGAGGATAAAAACATGTAGGACTTGAAATACCCATTGATAGTAAACCACCCCACTAGTAGTTTAAAGTATAATCTAATCGTTTAAATTCAGTTTTCAGATCATAATACTATCGAGGGAATAACATAGTTTCAGTAAAGCTAGAAAGTTTATTAGATCAGAAGGTTTAGTAGATCAGAAAGTGAACTAGGGAAATAGATGATGAAACATAATACCAGAACCAGGGCACTATCCTCCAACCTTTCTTAAACATCATTTTCTCTGAGTAGAGTTTCTTATTGATCTGTTTGTGGGTGCTGCAGATTCTCAAGTTTTTTTGCAACCATATTTTGCAGCGTATATAAATAATGATAGTTTATGGACCCCTAAAGAGATTAAGGGTCTTGTGGTCTTGTAATTTCTTATCATTTCTTATAATGTCTTATCAAATTGAAGTAGTTTAGCACAATCGTTTACACATTCTCTCAATTTTCTTTCATTTACGTGCTATACTTACAATTTATGGTAAAATTACTAAATTAGAGATAACTCAATTGAGCTCTTAAATGGTTCCAAAAATTAAATAAAGGTAATCCCAAATCATTTTAATCATTATAATCCACAAAACCAGAATATAAATATTCAAAATTTTTGAGGAAAATAAAAAAATAAAAAAATGATTTATATCATGGATACCTAATGATGAAAAACACCGTGTTGTCTGAGGTTATCCAACCGAGTCAATATTCTGAATGGGGTGGGAAAGGGGATACTTTATAGTAAAATATTATAATTTATATGAAACGTTTTCTTTTTCTCTAATTCTCTAATTGAAAATCTCTTTGCAACTAAATTTCTGAAACTAATTTCTGAAGTAAATATTCATAACGATATTGCCATTTTTTTTAGAAAGTCTATGTCAAATTAACATAATATTAGCAAGGGATTACTCTATGTACGTAATCTCCCATATTTAGAACTTCTAACTGACTCTTTTGACAAAAATAATGGATTCATTATATCGTTGAGACACAAATAGGAAAGTACCACAAACAGAATAACACCAAGAAGAATAAGAAAGGAAAGACAAAAAATGGAAAGAGAACGAAAGAATAAAGTATCGATTTATATGCTGCTTAACATATAGAGCAACTGAAAGTGATAGATAATGGCAGGTCAAAAATGATACTACTTTTTTTGGCACCAAATTCTTTTTGCACTGATTTTTTTGCAGCCATTCTGATAAGGAAAAAGAATATGAGAAGTCTCTTAATTTCTCTATACTCCCCTAATAAACTCTCTAAGTATAAGCATTTTACAAGGATGTTTAGTAGAGAATACCCTATAAATACTTGAACTTTTCAGACTTTTATAGGGTATTGGAAGATTTTTAGGGTGTAGACTAAATAGAATATAATAATTTCAAAATTCAGCAATTTGTCATTATTGAAACCAACATACCATTAATGATAATAGTTTCGGTGACAATTCTGTTAATATATAGTTTTCACAAGAAATGAAGATTCATATCGCATCTCAGTTTTTTATTGTCTATAAAATAATCTCTACCTGAACTAAGCAAATAATAGCATCATATAATTTCTAAAATTATTAATCTTATGTATGGATTAAATTTATATTTCCTAATTTGAATCAAAAGTTTTTTTAACATCATTTTTAGTTTGAGCAACGAAGGTACGATTATTATTAAAAAAACAAAATTTAATATTTCTGGCTAATATTTAATGATTTTCTAAATTTTAACTTTTAAATTACTCTAGTCCATTATCAGTATTGATTAAAATAGAATTGAATTGTATAGGGAGTCATATTAGAAGAGAAAAACTTAAATAGAAATTTTGTAAGTATTTTTTTTATTAAATAAATAATTCTGCATCGTTCTTATATACTATGGATTACCTTATTTTGATAATTCACTTTTAACCCAACCTTCTAAACCACCTTTAACAATAATATCTTGTAAATTAGTACCTAATTCACCAACTTTTTGAGTTAATACAATTTCATTATTTGAATCAGTTACAGTAACTAAAGCCTTTGTAACATCCCATTTTAATTTCCAACCAGTCCTAATAGTTAATTCATTTGAATCTTTATAAGTTTCTCTTAATTTATTAATTAAATCAGGAATTTCTAAAGTTAATAATGCGTTATTAATTGAGTTTCTTGAAAAAATATTACCAAATGATCCAGCAACAATTAATTTCATTCCTTTAGCTAATATAGCAGTTGCTGCTTGTTCTCTTGATGACCCTGTACCAAAATTATATCCCGAAATAATAATATCTCCTTCATGAACCTTATCTTTAAATTCACCATCATAATTTTCCATACAAACTTCGGCCATTTTTTCTTTTGTAACATCATCTTGATAAGTATATTTTCCAGGATAAATACCATCAGTATTAATATTATCAGCATCACATAAAATTAATTCACCTT
Organism: Yamadazyma blattariae; assembly: GCA_030581595.1. Taxonomy (NCBI): domain Eukaryota; kingdom Fungi; phylum Ascomycota; class Pichiomycetes; order Serinales; family Debaryomycetaceae; genus Yamadazyma; species Yamadazyma blattariae. The sequence continues at coordinate 75,902 of JAKTTU010000024.1, forward strand.
CAATTGAAGTTGGGAAACCTGTTAAAATTTCAACTGAATCATTACTACCAGTATTTTCAGTTTCTGTAGTTTCTTCGTTTGAAATGTCAATTATTTTAATTTCTTTATAAACTTCTTTATTTTTTTCAACTTTTAAACCTTCAACTTCTTCTGGCCCTCCAATTTTACCTAATATAGCTGACGCTGCAACAACTTCTGGTGATGCTAAATATGCTAATGCATCTTTTGATCCCATTCTACCTTTAAAATTTCTGTTAGTAGCAGAAATACCAACTTCACCTGGTTCTAATAAACCCATACCTAATCCAATACATGGTCCACAACCAGCAGGTAATGGAATAGCACCAGAATCAATAATATCTTGCCAAGCACCAATTGATTCAGCATCTTTTTGAACATTTGATGATGCAGCAGCAACATAAAATTCAACATTTGGTGCAACTTTTTTACCTTTTAAAATGTCTGCAGCTGCTTTAATATCACTTAATCTTGAATTTGTACAAGAAACTAAATAAGCTTTATTAATTTTAATATTTTGATTTGATAAATCATACAAAGAATTGGAAATTTTAACAGAATTTGGACCTGAAATATATGGACTTAAAGTATTTAAATCAATTATTAAATGTTTTGCATAAATTGAATCATTATCTGATTTTTCTGAATTGTTTTCTAAATTTGAAATAATTTTTTCATTAATTCTTGGATGAGGTTGAGGTAAAATATTAAGTCTATCTTTATAATAATTAATTAAAACTTCATCAACTGGAAATAAACCTGATAATGCCCCCCATTCAGTTGTCATATTAGCAATTGTTAATCTATAATCAATTGGTAAATTTCCAACACCTTCACCAACAAATTCAATTGCATGATTTAAAACTTCATCATTATTAAAAATTCCACATAATGCAACAATAATATCTTTACCAGTAACACCTTTTGGTAAATTACCAATTAATTCAACTTTTGCAACGGGAGGGATTTGCCACCAAGTTTGACCAGTTGCCCAAATTGAAGCAGCATCAGTTCTAACAATTGGAGTACCTAATGAACCAATACCACCATAAGTATTTGAATGAGAATCTGATGCAACAGTTAAATTTAATGGGAATGCATAACCTTCTTCAATCATAATTTGATGACCAATACCTCTACCAGCAGGGTAAAAATCTATACCTTGTTCTTTTGCAAAATTTTCAATATTTTTATATTTATTTAAATTTGTTTCAGATTTATTTTGAACATCATGATCTAAGGTACAAACAATTTGTTTATTATCTTTAACATTTTTAGCTCCTAAACCTTTAAATTTAGTGGCAACTGGCCATGAATTATCATGTGACATACAATGAGCTGGTTTAATTGTAACATAATCTCCACTATAAACTTTCTTACCTTCACTTAAACCAACCGCATATTTTTGAACTATTTTTTCAGTCAAATTTTGACCTCTTAAAATTCTAATACTAGTTGAAAAATACCTTTTCATATTCAATATTACAACTTTCTTAATCAATAGTTTATCCTTCTTAAAAAAAAAATGAAAAAAAGACTATTTAAAATATATAACGTTCTCTAATCTGAAAAAAAAATTGTGTCTCTCCAGATCAAAAAGTCTCGATAAGATGAGACAGAAAGAGAGACAATGAGTCAGAGACAATAAGTTAAAAAGTATTGGATGAATTTTGAAATTTTAATTTGTATATTAATATCTTCATCATATGTCATATCAATCCATAGTTTTAAACCTAGTTACCTAAAGGGTAAAGATAGGGATGATGAGTTAGTTATTTATCATCGATTTAAAAATGTTTCAATATTATGTCTAATGTGGATCTTTTTAACCCCAGTTTTAAAATATTATATCACCACCAATTCAAGTTCCAATTCAAATTTAAATTCTAGTTTTAATTCAAGTTTGAATTCTAGTTTTAATTCCAATTTAATCGATTGTTATAAACAATTGTTTTCATATTTAATACCTAACACAACTAATTTTTATGGGATTTTCTATAGTTTAATTTTAATTTTATCATTATACGTGGGGCCACTTTTCCTTTATTTTATAAGTTTACCAAATTTCTTTGAAGATTTTAATGCTTGTTTTATGAATAAATGGGGGTTTAGAGATCATATATTTGCACCAATAACTGAAGAATTCATTTATAGAGTTTTATTATATTATATGTTAGTTGATAATTTTGATGATCAAGTAATCATTAAACATAGTCCATTATTATTTGGAATTGCACATATTCATCATGCTTTTGAATTACTTACAGTTAAGAAATTAGACACTATACCAGTATTAATAAATACCGTAGTACAAACTATATATACTACGATTTTTGGTATGGTAGCTTGTAGTATATTTGTTAGATTTCAATCAATTTATTGTCCTATTATACTTCATGTTATTTGTAATTTAAATGGATTTCCTTCCATTCCTGATTCAACAACTCCTAGCTTTATAAAATTCATTTACTATCCACTTTTACCAATAGGTATTGTCATATTTAGAAATATATTTAATAATATTTAATAATATTTAACAATGTATAAAAAGAATAACAATCAAATCAACCTCTCATTTAACTAAAATCAGAAAATGCGAAAAAATTTCAAAATCGTGTATTTGGTAGCAGGAACGAAAAATTATTTTGAACGAGATTCTTGATCTTAAAAATCAACTAAAATTCATTAAAGGCATTTTTTTTCCATATTACAAAACTCCGTCCATTCTTTAAAAACTTTTATATCAAGTGCAACATATTTCATACAAGAAACACCACGTTAAGTACCATCATACCCAACACCAATACATATTACATTTTATTCACACTCTTTCCAGAAATAGAGTGTTGATTTATTAATTGTTACTTCAGGCGTTTAATATATTGGAAAAACTTTATTGATTTCATACATACATATATACATACACATATAACATTATTTTTTTTAATTATTTCATGCATATTTCATATTAATCCAACTTAATTATAATCGTAATAATATCAATAATACCATAATAATGTCATCAGATAAAGAACCAGAAGATTCTTTATATCTGGTACAGCGGAATTTCAGTTATGAATCAGCAGCCAAAGAAATTGAACAAGAGAAGAAGATGGTGGCAGCTTTGAAAAGGTTATCAATAGGTCATCTAATGAATTATGATCCTGATTTACCTAATAATGATGAAATAGAATTTCAATTTCAATTCCAAGATTCAAACTTTGATGATCGAATATCAAAGGAAAGTAAACGTAATTCATTTACAAGAACAGGTTCCAAATCACCTTCAAGATCACCATCTAGATCACCATCAAGGTCACCATCCCCAGTATCAAGATCTTCAATTGCATCTTCTAAAAATTCAAAGACCTCACTATCTAAGATACTGCCAATAAAATCTAAATCATCATCTTCTTCGCCAAGATTATCAAGTTCAAGAGGTACTAAAGCATTATCAAGATCAAGTTCAATAAAGCGTGCAAATAATGAAATTAATAATGAAATTAATAATAATGATGATTCCACAGATCTAGAACCTGTAGATACCGATGAATTATTATGGGTTCCAGCAAATTTACATCCTGAAGTAGATCCAGAAAATTTCAAGAATCATATACATACAACAGTTGAAGAATTAATGGAACGTCAATTATCAAGGAAAAATTCATTGAAAAGAGGTTCTTCATTATCTAAATCAATTTCAAGACATGATTCATCAAAAGAGAATGAAATTCCAGACTCAGAATCAGAGGAATTGAAAGCAAAAGCTGAAAATTTGAAAAGTCCAAGTACATCGCCAATTAAAGATGAAGAAGTAACTTTAAAAACTCCAAGTCTGAGTTCTGGTTCACCATCACCTAATAAAGAATTATCACCTAGACCAGATGGAGGTAATAGATATAGTAATCCTTCACTTCGAGAGTTATCTAATGAGTTACAACATTTATCAAAATTAGCTGGTAGAAACTCTACTGATGCCGTTACTGTCGCAAGAACTTTATCAGCATCATCATTAGGTTACACAGATGTTGAAAAATTAGCAATTGATGAATTAAATACATCACCTAGATCTCCTCAATCTACCAATGATGAATTATTTGATTCTTCATCTCCAATATCTCAAAGAACTTATGATGAAGTTTCATTTCCTTATCAAACTAATTATAATTCAATTGATACTATAAATTTACAAAATCAAGAGTTTTCTTTGAAAAGATCAAGAAGAACTGATTATAAAAATCAACCACAAACTCAAATTAATCAATTAGCTTCTTCAAGTTCAGGTGCAAGACTTCAAACTGGTAAGGCTGATAAATTAGCAAATTTAAGAAATGATTTAACTACTTCTTCTCAAACTCAATTAATGAATAATCATGTTTACCGTCAATCACCATCAAATTATTATCCACAAGATTATCATAGATCTCATAGAGCAAGTTCAAACCGTTCATCAAATCATCATCAACTGCATACTCAACAAAAACCAGTTCAAGGACAGATGCAACGTCAACCACATCCATCCTCATCTTCATCATCATCAACAGCCGCATCTCATTCTTCTAGCGGCCATTCACATTCACATAAACATGGTGGTAGTGGTGGTACTGGTAGTCATAAATCTCATAGGAGTTCTCAAGCATTATTTAGTTATCGTGATCCTAGTTTAGAACCAAGTGGAGTAAGTCAAAAGATTTTGAGTAAGGACTCACCTTATGGTTCAGCAGTACCTGTTTCACCATTAGAAGAAAATATACCAACTACTAAATATTCCCAACGTAATTTTACTGCTAAAAGATTATCCCATATTAAAGTTGGTCCTCAACAAGTATCAGGACGTCAAAGACCATCAAATTCAGCTCCAGGTTCAAGTTCAAGTTCAAGATCGTCATCTTCAAGATCAGTTCCAAAATTGCAACCTCATGTCCAAATTCAACCTCAAGCTCAACGTCAACCACTGCCACTGCAACCACAACAACCACCTCCACAAATGAATGTGCATCCAAATCAAAATTCAATTCGTCCATCTGGTTCAAGATCTTCAAGTGCTGGTTCGACTCATTCAGATTCTGGTTATTCAAATCAAAACCAAGTGAATTCATATCAACAAGTTCAAGGTGGACCAGGACCAATGGTTCATAAACAACGTCATCATCATAGAGGTGGAACTAGTTATGCTCGCATGGGTTATCAAGGACATCAAAATCAACCTGGTCAACAATATCAACAACAACAATTTCAACAACAACAGCATCATCATCATCCACAGCATCAACTACAAGCTCATCCATCACAACCACAACAACCAATATATTCAAATCAAAGACCACAAATGAAAATTCGTCCTTCTCAAAGCTACCTAGTGAATAAATCTGATGGCCCTGTAGCTGTTCCTACTAGGAGTTATAGTAAGGAAAATCTACATTCTGAAAAACTTCAAAATGCTCCAATTGTTCAACCAGTAGATCAATTCCCACAAGTTTCAAATTCTCAAGAAGGGAAAACTGAAGAACCAACAACTATTGATAGTGAAGTTACATTGGCTGATCATCAAAAGTTACCAAAAATATCACCGGAGAGGAAAAATGATAGATCTGAATCGACAATTAAGAATGGGGGTGAATTTAATTTTGAACAAAATGCTAGAATAAGTCCTGAACGTAAGAAGAAACCAACAAAGGAAGATGCAAATATTAAATCAAGACAATTGAATGAAAATTTAAATTTATTAAGAAGCGAAATTAATGAATTTAAAGAAAGTTTAAATAGAAATGATAAAATTTCTGAAACTCCAGTTGTTATGGATGAATCTGATGAATATAAAGATGATTCAGATATAGGATTTAGCTTTGATAAAACTTATGATGATATTGAAGAAGTTAATATTAATGGTAATGACAATGATCAACAAAATAAACTTGATTTAGAAAATGAAATTGATAAAGCAAATATCTTAGATGAACAAGAAACTTTAAGAGAAACTGATGATGAACACACTAAAAATGCAAATTCAATTGATGAAATCGATTTTCATGAAATTTCAGATCAGTCATCTATTGATATTTCACCACTTAACGAAAGTAAAAAAAGTGAAGAATTAACTAATTTTGATAATTTAATTAGCACAAATAATTCTAGTACATCATTAATTTCAAACGAATCAAATTTTACTGCCTCACCTAAATCTAGTCCAACTAAACCATTGAAAAAGAAAAAATCATGGCCTTGGATGAGATCAGGTAAAGATCGTGAAACTCAAAGATCCGTCAGTTCATCTACTATTGAATTAGCTACAGTTCCTGAAAAAGTTGTATCCAAATCATCACCGATTTCTGCTAGATCAGTTTCATCACCTGAAATTTTCCATAGAAAGCAATCAGAAGAAGCTGGTCAATCATCACCAGCGTCGGCTCCAAGTCCAAGTCCAAGTCCAGTTCCAGCACTAGCTCCAGCTCCTGCATTATCTACTAAAGAAGTTGCTAAACTTAATAAAGAGAAAGAAAAGGAAAAAGATAAAGAGAAAAATAAAAAGAAGAAGGAACAAGCAAGTGGAAAAGAGAATGTTATTACTAAATTATTCAGAAGAAAAAGAAGTAATTCAGTTTCAGTTCTTGAAGAAAAATACGAAGATAAATCATCCAATTCAGTTAATTCATCAGATTCAAATGTTTTATCAAATACATCTAATTCTTCCTTACGTGTTGAAGATCCTTTAACAAAAATTAGTGGAGAAGGAGTTACTGTTGATTATGATTCCGATGCAGAAAGTAAGAAATCAATTACTGTTAGTAAAAATGCAGGTATTTTTAAGAAGAAAGCAAATAAAAAGGAAGAATCAAAGAGTAAATTAGGATTAAGGTTATTAAGATCATCATCAAATAATTCATTAAATGAACAAATTAAATCAAAGGATGGTGATTCAATGGAAGGTATTGAAACTGATAATAATCTTTCAAATGATGTTAAAAGAGCTGAAAAGAATAATAAGAAACAAGAAGATGATTCAAAGAACAAGAAAGAAAAATTAAAGAAATCAAAGGAAAAAGCAGAATCAGGAAGAGTTGCAGAAATTAAACTTCTGAATAAAGTTGAAGAAAAATTAAAAGGTCTGGGAAAAGAGACGAAAGAATTGGAATTGAAGGGTGAAAATTTTAATTTAAAAGAAGATAATAAAAATAATGAGGAACAGGAACAACAGATTCAAGAACAGGAACAAGAAGAAGGAGAAGACATAGAAGTTGATGATGAAGAAAAACAATTACAGTCTACCTTAGAAGTTCAAGAAAAATTGAAGAAATCAATTAAGAGAACATCTAAAGCAAATCAACCTATTGAATTTACTGATTCAGCTTTTGGATTCCCATTACCTCCACCATCTCAATCGACTTTAATTATGTTAGATTACAGATTCCCAGTTCATGTTGAAAGAGCAATTTATAGGTTATCACATTTAAAATTAGCTAATCCTAAACGTTCATTAAGAGAACAAGTTTTATTATCAAATTTTATGTATGCTTACCTTAATTTAGTTGACCACACATTACATTTAGAACAACAAATGAATGGTGACGCAGATGCTTTAACAGAAGATTCAAATGAAGATGATGGTGAAGTTGAAATTGAGATGGAAGGTAAAAGAAAAGATAATACTAATGATGATGCAATGAATAATTTAGATGACAATTTACAATTTAATAATGATGAAGTAATGACACAAGAATTACCTGTTGATTCTTTAGATTTAGAAATCGAATTAAGATCGAATACATCACCGGTGTATACGAATTAGTCTACGTTTTTATGCATATTACAATTTATTTGACTCTAACTGGATTTCTGTTGTGTCCCTCTTATTGAATTTGTATTTTCTTTCTTTTGACGCGTAGCTTGAAAAATATTAGCTAGCCTTAAGAGTTATTATCCTTTACTTCATAAAAGTTTAATTCTTACCATCGGTTGAGAAAACCAACCGCAACCCGCCTGCAATCATAGCCTTCACCAGTATAATAATGGTACTACAGAATGGGGCTACTTTTTTCACATCCGGAAATGAGGTGATGTTTACTTTTCGCGACACCGAAGATGTGAAAAAAAAAGTAAAATTGAAACTATAAGTACCCGATTACAAGCAGAAAAGGAGAAAGAAATTTTGTCCTGTTTAAATCATGAATAGGAACTTACCTTTATTATCTACCACCGAGGTTTCCAAACATAACTCCAACAAAGATGCTTGGGTTACTTTATATAATCGTAAGATTTATAATGTAACTGGTTTTATTGAAAGTCATCCGGGTGGATCTGATATACTTTTACCATATTTAGGTCAAGATTGTACTGGTATAATGGCAGATAATGCTTCCCATGAACATTCTGAAAGTGCTTATGAAATGTTAGATGATGAAATGTTGATTGGTTACGTTGCAACTAAGATTGAAGAAAGAGAATTATTGAATAACAAGAATAAAACTCCAGTGGAAGTTAAAATTGATGATGAAGATTTTGCTTTAGATGAATTCCATGATCATTTACCAACATTGGATAAATTACTGATTCAAACTGATTTTAATGCTGATGCCAAAAAGCATAAATTCTTAGATTTAAATAAGCCTTTACTCCCTCAAGTTTTATTTAGCAACTTTTCAAAAGAATTTTATCTTGATCAAGTTCATAGACCAAGACATTATGGTAAAGGTTCTGCTCCATTATTTGGTAATTTCTTAGAACCATTATCTTTAACTCCTTGGTGGGTAGTTCCAACTTTTTGGTTAGCTCCAAATTTTTATATATTTTATGTTGGTTTTGTAAATCAAGATAAACTTATTGCTTTAAGTTTTTGGGCTATGGGATTATTCGTTTGGACCTTAGTCGAATACTGTTTGCATAGATTCATATTCCATTTAGATGCTTATTTACCAGATCATCCATTATTTTTAACTCTTCATTTTACTTTGCATGGTGTTCACCATTATTTACCAATGGATCCTTATAGATTAGTTTTACCACCAGCTTTGTTTATTGTATTAGCCTACCCATTTTATAGATTGGTTTTTAGTATTTTCCCATTTTACATGGCTTGTTCAGGTTTTGCTGGTGGTACGTTAGGTTATATTATGTATGATTGTACTCATTATTTCTTACATCATACAAGATTACCAAAATATTTACAAGAATTAAAGAAATATCATTTAGAACATCACTATAAAAATTATGAAATGGGTTTTGGTGTTACTTCAAGATTTTGGGATGTTATTTTCAATACTGAAATCACTGATGCTTCCCAAAAGAGTAAGTAAACATCCTATTTGTTTAGTTATGAAGATTTACAAACAATCACAATTAAGAGAAAAAGATGAAAAAAAAACAGAATTTGAAATAATTCGTAGAGTTAATAGAAAAAAAAAAGGAGAGAGGAGTAAGTTGAATAATATGCTAATGTTTGATTTTTTTACTTATGTTTATATTTAATGCTATAGTTTATTGAAACTGGATTTTATACTCTTCTTCATCTAATCTCATTCCATTATGCATTAATGCAAATTCCGGTAGATCTTTAGGATCAGCTGGGAAATAACGATTAGCTAACTTTTCTTTTTGCACTCGTTTAGCTCTTACTCTCATATAGCCCTTATCAAAGGAAAGGACTTCTTGCTCTTTCCTTAATTTTACAAGATTTTCAAATATTTTTTTCTTTGAAGCTTGACGTTGCTGGATTAATTCTAATTCTTCGATTATTCCATCTGAAGCAAATTTCTTTTCAGCTTCAGCAAAGCTCCCCCAGACAACACTCCGTTCGCCAATATAAGTATCCATTTGATCCAAAAAATCATCAAAATCAAAAAATCTAGATGATTCAACTTCAATATTATTATATTTATAATTAAACTTAGGACTTACAAATAATTTTTCACTTTCATTATAAAGGTTTTCAATGTCCTTCATGGATGACAAAGATTTGGGAATTAATAGTCCAGCTATTAAAATATCTTGCCAATTCAATAATGAACTATTTCTAGCACGTTTGGGTGTTTGAAATGATTTAGAAAGTTCAAATACTAATTGATCTACTTTTCTACAAAGTTCATTGGTGATTGAATTAGTTATTTCATTTGAAAATTCATCTGTCATGCCATCACTACGTAATTTAATATTTATTTTCTTATGGACCACTTTTTCAAGCTGTGCTTTTAATTCAATTTTTAAATCTTCTCTATAATCACTAGGATCTTCAATAATTCGAATTTTACTAATTCTAGTTGTCTTTCTGGTAGTTGGGAACTCGTCATCGGAACCAGAATCAGAGCCAGAAGTATCCGATTTAGAGCTGGTATCAGGATCTGAGCTAACATCTTTTGAAGACTTGGTTTTTTCAAGATTACTTCTATTACTCTTATCCTCACTATCTGATAAAGATAGTCTCATTTGAAATTCACTCCCTTCGCTTTCTTCACTTTCTGAATGGCTGTGTGAATTAATAACAATACTATTAGATTCTATATGATTGCTGTTAATTCTGTTCACATGTTTTAGACTAGTATCTAAGTCGTCGTCGTCGTCTTCCTCATCATTTACATCAATATCATTCTCATTTTCTTTCTCTTCATTCACTTCCTCCTCTTCAATTTCATCTTCATAATCAGATCCCGAACTATCTTCTGAGTCCGAACCAGAATTATCAATTTCATCCTTTTTAGAACCTTTCACCTGGTCAATTAGATCATTTGAAGCTTCATTACTTGTTCCATCATCATTATCACTTACATCAATGGCTCCCTTTCTATCAGTTTCAAACTTTTTACCAGACTTTTTTTTATATGGACGAATTGTTTTATGTTTCTTTCGTATTCTTCTGATAGAAAGGTACGTTGGAGCATCTTCAAGTTCTTTAGATTCATCATTATATATCAATGATGTCTTTGGATCAGGTACTGTTGATGATTTTAATGGCCATCTAATCCATGAAGGTCGTGGGAAAAATGGATCAATCTGATGGTATAGCACCGAAGTATACAAATGAACTGCTAAATCATGTCTGAAGTCCTCTTCCAAATCATTAATAACCTGTTTATATTCTTTAAGGTCTTCGTCTTCTTTATTCATGCAGGTGTGTACTAACTAAAATTTTGATTCTACTACCCGCGAAGCTCATCTTGAAGAAGTTTTCCCTCCTTTTCTGGTCCTTCTTCCTTTTCTTCTTCTTCTTTTTTCCTTTCTCTTGCTCTAACCTGATAGATAATATTTAATCATATCTAGATTAAAGGAATCAGTTCAATTAGTTGTATATTAATTTTTGACTTATTTTGTGTTTTTGTGAAAAAAAAGTGAATAAAAAAAGATGGAATCATATTCAACTGACTTTTTAGATCTTGCCTTAGAATCAAAAGCTTTAATCTTTGGTGAATTTACTTTAAAATCTGGTAGAAAATCTCCATATTTCTTCAATTTAGGTTTATTAAACAAAGGTAAACATTTATCAGTTTTAGCTACCTCTTATGCTAAAGCAATCATTAAATCTGGGGTTAAATTTGATGTTTTATTTGGTCCCGCTTATAAAGGTATTCCTTTAGCTGCTATAACCATTGCTAAATTAGCTGAATTAGACCCTGAAACTTATAATGACATCGAATACGCTTTTAACAGAAAGGAAAAGAAAGACCATGGTGAAGGTGGTTCTATTGTCGGTGCAAATATCGAAAATAAGAAAGTTTTAATCATTGATGATGTTGTTACTGCAGGTACTGCTATTAATGAAGCTTTCGATATTATTAAGGGAGCTCAAGGTGAAGTTGTTGGTTGTATTCTTGCCTTAGATAGAGAAGAAACTGCTACTGGTTCAGAACTTTCAGCAACTCAAACTATTCTGAAAAATCACAGTATTCCAGTTGTCTCAATTACTTGTTTAAGTGACATTATTACTCATTTAGGTGGTAGACTTTCTTCTGAAGAATTATCTAACATTGAAGCTTATAGAAAACAATACAGTCCAAAGAATTAAGAACTGTAAACTGCGTGAATATTTATATAGGAATTAAAAAAAAAAAAGTCAAATATGTACGACTTATTATTATTATTGTTATTAAAATCTAACTAAGTAACCCACTATTATCTTGAACTATTTAACCTCTTATTTTCATGATTTTCTTTTTAGGTGCTTTAGGAGCTACAGGAATTGGAGCTTGTTCTGGTTCTGGATCATATATATGTTTAGTCATTGGATGCTTCATGGTTAATGGAGAATGTATTGGTACAATTGTATTCATAGAAAAACCTTTAACTTTTGGTATTCTTTCTGGAGTAAATCCTTCTTTATATTCTGGAGGTATTGGGTGACCACTTTTCAATCCAATACTATCTAAAGTAGTTGGATGTTGTTTTAAATATTTAGCAATAGCATTAATAACTTGTCTTTTATTTTTAACTGCTGGATCAACTTGTTCACCATCTTTTTTAATTAAAAGTTTGACTCTACCTGGATTTCCAAAATCTTGAGGATGTGATTTATCTAATTCTAATAAAACTGGGATTCTTAAAAATCTACAAGCATCAGCAATATTTTTAGCTAATGGATTTTCAACTGCATGTTCTGAAGAAACTCTTCTTCCAGTTTTATGAGATCTATTCTTATCAAAATAACATGGATACAAAGTTTGATACAGTTTAAATTCTCTCTTTTCAGCATCTGAAAATTGTCTTGGATCTCTTATATCCTTTTCATACTCTTCAGGTTTTTCAGTGGAAACAGGTGTTGATATGGGCTGTGAAAATTGTTGTTGTTCTTCATCTTGTGATCTAACTACACTTGGTTCTGGCCTTAAAGGTGCTATAGGTGTTTTTAAATTAGGATCAAATTGAGCGATGTCCATATCCATGTTATCGATGTCTTCATCATCGACTTCCTCTAATACTAATTTCTTTGACATGTTTGAAAAATTATATAGTTATCTTCGAGAACTTTTTTCAAGAAAAGAAAGAGAAAATAAAAAGGAAAAAATTCGCATTTTGTAGATATGGAGTATAAAGAGGACCATAGCCAGTCAACTCCTAAAGTGTTAAAACAATGTGTTGATTTGCTTCTATCACCAAGGCATAACAAATACCCTATACCATTAGAAATAAATATGAGTGAAAAATATTCAGAACATCCTGATATTCAGTATTTCAAAAGAATAAAAGCTAAAAATCATTATAATTATCATAAATTTAAAAAAACTCCTACAAAGATTCAAAAACTGGATAATTTAATAATATCCGATTTCGATCCATATTCCAGAGATGCGTTAATTTCTAGAATTTGTACTTTTTCTGCTTTAAATTGGAAAATTCCATTTGAAAATGAATTAAATGAACTCAAATGTGCTAGAAATGGTTGGAAATGTGTTTCAATTTCTATTAATAATAATTCAAAGAATCATTTGGTGTGTCATGTAAGAAGCTTTTGAGTTTAAGATTCAACGAGTTAGATTTTTCAACTACTTTTGAATTTGATGCAGTTGATTATGATGAAGTAAATTCTCATTTATCAGAAGAATATTTAAAACAAATTCAAGCAACTGGTCATGAAAATAATTGTCCATGGAGAAATTTTGAAACGCCTTTAGAAGGAGTATATTATTTAAAACCTTTTATTTACTCTACTAATGTAATACTAATAGATAATTATTTGAATAATTTAAAGAATTTAATTAGTAACGTTTCAGTAATTAAACAAAAATCTGATCAGTTCAATGATTTAGTAAAGGAGAGTAATCAAAAGGAAAATTTTAGTGAATTTGTAAGAATTTCTAATATTTGGATACTAAATAAATTTTATAATAATGACAAAGAAAATAATGATTTAAAATTTGATTCGATCCCCCCTTGGATTTATTTAATAAGTTTATTAAGTTGGGAATTGAAAGTTCAATCATTTAGTTCTCAATTAGTTTTATTCTTGGTTTGCCCTCATTGCAATCAAAAAGTATTTCTTCATTCAGCTCATCATTCTCCAGTTGATAGTGAAAAATCATTACCAAAGTCTACAGGTTTAGACTTGACAGGTTCAAGAATTTTAACTCCAGTTAAATATCCACCATCAATTATTCCTCAAGTTGATGAATTTTCCACTGAAATTGAACCAGAATTCGACGAAGGAATTGATTTATATAATGAACATAAATCCTGGTGTTTTATGAAGGGAAAATTTGACTCAGTAGAAGTATTATCAAATTATTTATACCAATTCATATTATCCTCTGAATCACAAATCGGGGGAAATGGAGAATTATTAGAGGATTTTGAAATGCAAATAGATGGTAATCAAAAAAGAAGAAAAAGTTTTGATATTAATGAAGGTTTGGAAAGGTTGAATAAATTAAGGAAATTATATTTAATAGATGAATAATGAGAGATAATGGGTAATAGAAGTAAAAAAAAGTTTTTTTTTGTATTAAAGATATATACATAATATATATAAACGAAATAAAAATAAGACAACATTAAAGTAAATTATTCTCTTGAAAATCTGATTTATTCAACTTCTGATAACTTTGGAGGTTCACTGAAATCTAATAACTCTAAAAAGGTTTCTTCTTTATCATTGATATTTCTTTGAACTGCAGCAACACAAAAATTAAAATCAAAACTGACTTGCCAAATACCCCCAGTGACATCGGCTAATAAATCTCTAGCAAATTTACCCGTTCTGATATCCCATAATTTTAATAATCTTTCACTACCACTAACTATTCTTAATGGATCATGTTGGAAACATGTAATTGCAGCTGTATGGCCTTCTAATTTTGCATAAGGTTCACCAGTTACTGGATTCCAAACTCTTAAGGTAGAATCAGCTGCAGCAGAAACTAAGTATTCTTTACTAAGTTCTAATAATCCAACTAATGAAGCATGTCCTTCTAAGGAATGTAATAATTCACCAGTTTCAAAATTCCAAATATGAATAGTTGAATCCATTGAACCAGAATAACAGACTTTATTTTTAAAATCTAAACTTGTTGAATAAATTTTATCAGTATGTCCATTTAGTATATGTCTACAATTCCCATTATCAAGTAAATCCCAAACTCTAACTGTAGAATCATATGAACCACTAACAATAATATTACCATAAGCAGAAACTGATCTAACTGATTGACTATGACCAACCAATACTTTTAATAAATATGGATTATGAGGATCATTTATATCATAACTTATTGATGATTCATCAATTCTTTCATCGTCATCCACCAGCTCATCAATTCTTTCATCGTCATCCACCAGCTCATCAATAGATTCATCAGCAGATAATGGTAAGCCATCATCAGGGTTTATTGGTAATTTCCAAACAATTAAATTATGATCTCTTGAACCTGTTACTAATAATGGTCTCTTAGGAAATATAATATCTTTACCAGCATCATCTCTTCCAATTACCGCAGGATGTAAAATATCCAAACATCTAACAGTAGAAGTATGACCTCTGAAAATATGAGTACATTTACCAGTTTTAATATTCCAAACTCTAACAGTTCTATCAGTGGAACCACTTACTAAAGTATTACCAGTATACTTCAAAGCCCACACTCCACCTTCATGACCTTTTAAAACTTTTAATAACTTACCAGTTTTGGTACTGTAGATATTAATAAGCTTATCATCAACAGCACTAATAATTTTATCTTCATCATGTTGTAAACAAGTTACCACATTATTAACTCGACTTGGAATATTTATACTTGTTCTCTTTGGTTCATAATTTGGATTCATCCATCTGTTATATATGATCTTCCGCTTTTTGTACAATAATTGTGGAACATTAACTTCTTCGTTTGACATTATTGGACCCCAGTCTTTAATTAATTGTTCAGGATTTTCTAATTCCTTTTTAATTTCTTCATCCGATTCAAATAAATGATCTCTCTTTAATAAATCAATCCAAACATTAGATTTATTTATTATTTTATACCAACTTTTACAAACTAATGAAACATTAAATAATGATTTATGATCTAATTGAGACAAAATATTATACGTTATTTCAGTTGGGAAATTACTTAATAAATCACGTCTTAAATTTTCTTGAAGAATATTAGTTAACGAACTTAATGCCCCTCTATCAACATTTTGTAAAAGTTTGAAAATTAAATTATGTTGATTTTTGTGTTTAAGGAACCCTGATAAATTTTGAATTAGATCAATGAGTTCTGATTGTGTAGTTGGAATATTAGACATTAAATTTTCAATTGGATCATTTAAATCTTGTTTTAATGAATTCAGTATTGGTGATGCACTCGGTGATGGTAAAGTTAATTGATGTGGTTGATCCTCAAGATCAGATACTGGGGTATTAGATGCTGAACCAAGGCCGTTTGGAGTTCTAGCTTGTAAATTAATATTAGCAGTATTGTTATTACTTTCATTGACACTTCCACTTGCACTAACAGGTACACCTCCAACTACAGTTCCATTTGAATTAGTAGTAGCTCCAGTTTTACATTCAGTAGTAATTTGACCAGTCAGATCACTTGAAGAAGTTGCATTAAATAAAGGAGTCATGGTAGTAATTGGTGATAAAACAGTACCAGTTAATCTTCTTTTAGGAGGGTGAGAATTTCCACTAATCAGGCTAAATTCATTATCAGATAGCATCATATCATCTGATGAATCATCCTTACTGGTATCTTCATTCTTTTCACCATCCCAGTTTCTTTTCCTACTTTCACGGGGTGCATTTAATGATAATTTTTCATACTCATTTGGTAACCAAATATCAGCTAATTTAGAATTTGG
This sequence comes from Yamadazyma blattariae, assembly GCA_030581595.1. NCBI lineage: Eukaryota > Fungi > Ascomycota > Pichiomycetes > Serinales > Debaryomycetaceae > Yamadazyma > Yamadazyma blattariae. Next base: position 92,681 of record JAKTTU010000024.1, read on the forward strand.
AGTTACAAGTTTATATTCAAAAACAGCTTCCTTTTCCTTTAAAGGAAACAAAGGAGGTATGTTATGTTTTCCACTCATGCTATATTGTTCTGATGCTGGATGGTTCAATAAATTGACAAAACCGAAAAACTAAAAATACACCAAAATTTTTAAAAATTATGGAAAATGACTAATAAAGTTGTGTTTTCTTATTTGAAAAACAGAAAAATCCTTATCAGTATGCAAAAATCTAAAATATAAACTAGTACGATACTATAACAATATTGATATATTCTGTATACGTTGAAGCCTTTAAATAAATTTTTTGTTTTATCTGTCTCTCTCCTTTTACTTGCGTTTTTACTTGTGAAAATTGTTTATCAAACGTTTCTACAACTCACAAAACAAAATTAAAAAGAAAAATAACTTCAAGCAAAGGGTTCTGTTGATGTTGTTAAGTAAAACTTCTCTTTGAATATGGTTTTGATAGATGATGTTCCAAGTTTATTCAAAAAGTGTTTATGAATAGAACTCGATGTTTATTTAGTCCTGAAATTATTGGTATTACACTAAAATGATATCTCAAAATTTTTTCTTTCCATTCGGGAAGATCTTGAGCTCAATTTTTCCTTTATGAGACAAACACGAATTAGCGAATTTGATTGTTCTCTTTCTTTTTACACTATTTTATCTAATCTAAAGGAATGTTGAGCTTTTTAGCTTTTATCGACTAGTAGATAGTATGAGCCATATCTAGAATAAGAGTTTTCATAATAAAGGCGAAAGAAATTTAAAATTAATGTATCTGGTAGAAGATCTAATAAGAAGATTATTAGGCACGCAACAAGAGACAAAATCGGGGAAAGTTTCATAAACTAAATGTATAGATTACAAGTTTCTAATTAAAATACCAGGTTCACCTGGGATAGCTGATTCGATTATTTTACCTTTGACTTCAATTTCAACATCTTCATCAGTTAAAATGTTTTTACCCTTGGTAGTACCATTAGCGAAAACAATTGGAACAAAATTTTCAACTTTAACTGAAGTAGCAGCTTTTTCAAAAACATACAAGACTTCTTTAATAGTTTCAGCTTCATTGAAAGTTAATTCTCTATTGAAAACAACTTCTGGATTTTCATTGGCTAATCTTTGTTTTAAATTTGAAATAAATGGCATAGCTCTCTTCATATCTTTACCAACTTTTTCTTTAATCATTTTATTATCATCTAATTTTTGAGTTTCAAATAATTGTCTAACTAATTCAATATAATTATCTTGCCATTCTGGGAATGATGATGAAACAAATAATGTTAACTTAACTGGTTTTGATGCATCAACATCCGATTTACCTTTCTTTAATTTTAATGCAGCAGCTTCAGCTTCACGAATTGATCTTGATAAATTCTTAATGTAAATTAATTTATCTGAAATTGATTTAGAAATTGGCTTAGAAGCTCTTGGGAATTTAGCATTATGAACAGTTCCTTCTTTCTTTAAGACTTCACGATAAATATATTCACTGAAATGTGGAGTAATTGGAGCAAGTAATAATGCTTGAATTTCAATATATCTTAAAACTAAATCTTTGTGCATACCAATATTAGCTGAAGTAGCTTCTCTATAATAATCTCTAGCAATTTGGAAATCAAAAAGTGAATATTTTAAAGCATTCTTATAATTAGTAGCTTCATAACTTTCAAAAGCTTGTTCAATTAATTCATTCATCTCATTTTCAAACGCAATATCAAAGAATGAATCAGATTTATCAGTTCTTAAATTATCTTGATTTTTAACTTGTTCTTCACACCACTCTTTTAAAGTTGTTAATCTTAAAATAGCAGCATTAGCATTACTTTCATCAAAGTTAGCATCTTCAATAGTATCACCACCATCAGCTAATGCAATTCTTGAAGCATCTGCACCAAATTTTTCTACGGTTTGTTCTAAAGTTAAGAAATTACCTGTTGATTTTGACATTTTAGCATTATTTAGTAACAAATGTCCATTTGCTCTAATACCTCTTGGCCAGAATTTCTTAGGGAATAAAGCAACATGACTATAAAGGAAAAATGTTAAATGATTTGGAATTAAATCTTTACCTGAAACTCTACAATCTAATGGGTAGAAATATTCAAATTCTCTTCTCATTTCCTTTAATTGTTCAATTGGAATATCAGTCTTGATATCCTCACGTTGACTATAAATATAATCGAAAACTTCATAAGTCATTTGTTCTGGTCTGATATTGAATTTACCTTGAACTTTACCATAATAATCACTATGTAAGAATCTAGAAATGGTATAATAACTCATGTAAATAGTAGAATCAGACAATGACTCAACTAAATATTTTTCATCCCAAGGTAATTTAGTACCTAAACCAAAATTTCTAGTAACAGCCCAATTTTTTAACCAATCTAAAACAGCTTCAAAACCATGTCTAGTTTCTTTGGCAAAAGTTTGCATGTTAGCTAAACATTCTAAAGTTTGACCTTTCCATTCTTCTTCACCATAATCAATATACCATTGATCTTCTAAGGAAACAATACAATCATCACCAGATCTTGAAATAACAACACCTTCAGGTTCATAATAGACAAAAGCTAATTTTGCATCGACTAAATCTTTCTTAACTTTTGGTTTAGCAATTTCAACTTTATCACCTTTATATTTACCAATAGCCATTTTACCATTATAATAACCTTCTTTGTAAGCTAATTCTTTAGCTTTAGCTAATTGAATAGCATCTTTTGGTGATTGAATTTTTAAATCATTGATTAAAAATTCAGCACATTTATCACCATATTTTTCAGTTTGGATGATTGGGACAATATTATCACAAACCCATTCTTTTTCAATATTATAATATTCAGGTTTATTTAATAAATCTTTTGTGGTTATATAATCATCTGGTGAATCTGATGGAACACAAGTAACAACACCGGTACCTTTGGTAGCTAAAACAGTTTCCATCGGTAAAACCCTTAAATCTTTGTTGATAGCCAATGGAGCAGTGATTTTAGAACCAATTAAAGCTTTACCATCAATTTCAATTACTGATTTATAATCACCTCTGGTTGGAGTTATCTTTTGATATGACATATTTTTGAAAGATCTTTCTGTGCAAATGAAATATTCATTATTACCAGCATCAAAAATTCCATAAGTAATTTTTGGTGAAACGAAACAACAAGTTTGACCATACATTGTTTCTGGTCTTAAAGTAGCAGCAACTAAATAAATCTTTTTACCTGAAGTTTCAAAGTTAGCTTCAGCTAAAACCTTCTTAGCATCTTCAGCAAATTCATCAATTTGAATTTTAATACCAGTATATTCTTGTGGGTTAACACCTTCACCTGATTGTCTATCATGATCTAAACAAGCTTGACCATCTTTCTCAGAATATATAGTATATCTTTCACCAAACTTAATTTTACTTGCATCTCTTAATCTGGTGATTTGCCATCTGACGAAGGCATCATAATAAGGGTTAGCATCGGTAGTAACCATAGAACGTCTCCAATCGACTCTACCACCAAATGCAGTAACATGTTTTTGAGTTAAAGCTGGGAAATAAGTTAACCAATATTGCGGATCAGCAAATTTAGCAACTTCTTCTTTGCTAATACCTAATTGTAACATAATTTCAAATTGATATTTTCCTCTACCTTGTTTAGCAACAGCTTTGGATTTTTTAGCCCTAAATTTAGTAACATCGTCACTTTTAACTGGAGTTTTTTCCACGGGTTTTTCTTCTTCTTCTGCATCTTCTGGTGGACATCCTGAAAAATCTGAACCAAATAATTCAACTTCTCTTTTGATTTTATCTGCTGCAGCTTTAATTGGCATACCAGTACAATGGAAACCTAATGGAAATAAAGCACGCTTACCAAGCATTCTTTCGAACCCAGTAGCAAATTCAACCTTAGATAAAGTAAATGCATGACCAACATGTAAGATACCGTTCATATAAGGATATGCCATAGTTGAAAAATATTTTGGATATTTTTCCCTTAATTCATCAGTATCTTCAATTGAACTTTCTGCAACGCTTGGAGAGTCGATTTCAAAAATTTTTTCATCAGCCCAAATCTTTTGATACTTCTTTTCGATAGCAGTTAAGACATCTCTACGATCAGTCTTTTCTAAAACAATTGTACCACTCATAAGTAGATTCAAGTTGTTATAATTTGACGTATAATAGAGAAAAAAAATTTTTCAGTCCGTGCGAATGAGTCAAAAATGTTAGGGAACTATGGTGGTAAGATTACTACTATTACTAAACTATATATTGTATGCTATTTTCTTTTCTTTCTAATAGATGCTGGAATCAACATTGTAGTACTAGGTTTGTTGTTCTTATTTTGTGGTGTATAACTTGGTTTATTATTCATTTTTTTTAGTAAATTCTTCTTAGTACTTAAAGTAATTGTCTTATCTTGAAATTTAACTTCCTCTAATGCAAGTGAAGCCTTACCAGCATCTGCAACGGATTTAAATTGGACAATAGCTGAATTATGATCAGGGATATGAGTGATCTTATCTATTTCAGATACGCGTTCCTTGATAAATAACTTCAATTGATCCTTCGTGGCAGTATTCCCAATCCCCTGCAATACAATTGATAATTCATCATTAAATGCCAATATTTCATCTTTAACATTATATTTTGCCTTCTTAGAAGGTTGAATCTTTACTGGTCTGCCTTCTATACTTTCACCATCATGCTGTAATGCATCCTGAACAGATGTAATAGATTTAAATATAATAAAACCAAATCCACTATTATGATGACCTTTTGATTTCATTTCATCTTTCAAAGGTAATGTAATACTTTCAATCGAACCAAATTGTTCAAAAAATCCACTTAATTGATCTTGTTTTACCTTAAAGTCAAGATTTGAAATATAAATTTCTCTTTTATATGGTGGAGATTTCTTCTGATTTCCATTATCAGATATTCTAACTACTAATTTATACTGTTTCTTATCTAAATCGTCAACAAATACTTTGCCATTCTCTTTCAAAGCTAATTGAGCCAGCTCAGGTTCGCTGAATTCTATGTAACAAAATCTTCTAACTTTATCACTACTTTGAATAGGAAATCTAACACTCAATATATTTCCTGATTTTACAAAACATTCTCTCAACTTGGATTCATCCATTGATGGTGGGTAATTCGTAACCCATATGATACTGTTCAATAATCTTTTTACTTCAATTTCACTTCCATCAATTTTCTTATAAGTTTTAGTTAAGGCTGCAAAAACTGATTGTTCATTACCAAATTCAATTACAGCTTCAAAGTTTCCATCATTAAGGTAAATTAAAAGGTCTTCTATATTACCACAATCTTTAAAAAAATTATTCAATTTCTTCTCATTTATATTAGCAGGTAAATTTATAACTTTTACTTTTAACTCTTCCCTATTTCTAGTGGGGTGGTTTGGTTGCTCAACTTTTGTACGTTTGATTGTTTCAGTAGTTTCATCTAACTTCCTCTTTTTAGGTGATCCATATAGGGTATAATCTTCAACTTCCATGTTAGTATTATACTCTTGTTCACCATTGTTTGATTCCATGATAGTACGAATTGATCTATCAGCAGTAACTAAACATTTTTGATAAGAATACGGGTCTCCATAAATCTGTTCATATCCTAACTGTTCTTGAATAATCCTTTCTGGCCAATCAATTCTGTCAATCATTAAAATAGCTTCCTTAAATAATTTAGAAGTTTCTTCATAGCCTAATCTATGACGTCTATAAAATTCAAATGTAAAAATCCACAATTCAGCTTGTTCACTAAAGTGATCTAATAAGTCTTCAACAAGCTGCTTCGCCTTTCCAAAGTTATTCGTTGACTCATATATTGAAATGCACAATTTTTCAACTGAATGGAAAATATCATTATTCCTCGTTGCAAAATCGAAATATGATTTAATGTCATTTTCTAGTCTCTTGGAATTTTTGAATTTTTCATAAGAAAGAATTGATAATGCAAGAACTTTCCAGTCATCATATGAATTCTGGTACATTAAATCTGAATATTGGATACGATCTCTTGTTATTTCATATAAAATGTTTCCATCTGGGAATAATTGTAAATTTCTTATAAATTCAGCATATGGAATACATGAACTAGGGAAAGCTTTTATAAATTTAGGTAAAATATCAATTATTGCCAAATTATTTTCTGATTTTGAATATAAATTGTAGACATATGTTATCCAAATAGACAATTCATTAGTAAATAATAAAGCTCTATAAAATATAATTGTTATTTCTTTAGCTGATGAAGCATATTCTCCTACATCATTTAAATACTTGGACCATAATTGAGAATTTGATGGATCTTTAGATATTTTAAGTTCATGTAATTCATAATACTCTTGTCTCTTTTCTGTATTACTATAAATTTTTTGAGCAGCCGACATATATTGTTCATAATTATCATTGAAATGTGAAGTTACAAATGTTGAAGTATCATTGAAAGACTCAGTTAAGGTTTTATGTGGGTAACTAATTCTCTTAACATACAATTTCCATAAACGCTCTAAATCATCTTCATCTTTGGTTTCATTATAAATATTTTCAAAGAATTGCAACGCCTTATTCCATATAAGGTTACTGTTTCCAAAATCATGAACAGTGTCATTCAATGCACCAATAACTATTACTTGAATTTCATCTTGACTCTTATTTTCAATACAAAACTCTAAATATTTCAACCAATATTCTACAGAAGGTAATTCTTTTACAAGAAATTTATAAAAGTCTTCTAACTTCTCATTACGAATTTTTGAATCAGCAATTGATAGCAATTCCTCTATTATTGAATTAACTTGAGTTTGATCTACCATAAAGTATCTACTTTTATTTAATCTAGCTTCATAAAGTAATTGGAATTCTTGTTTTTGATTTAACTTTAGCACTGTTATAAATTCATCATGGTTAGCTAGATTGTATGGTTCATCTTCAACTTTTTGCTTCAATTCTTCCAAAGTATTCATTTAGTTATCTCAGATTCCTCTTGTTCAGAATGAATTGTTTCGCATTTGAGGTTGAAATAGAGAAGAAAATAATATTGAAATTTTGAGAAGAGCATCTCTCAGATTAAAAAAAAATATTAAAATGGATGCAAAACTGTACTTACAATCTTTTGGTTGGAAAGAAGGAGAGGCATTACAGTCTGGTGGTATAAAGAAGCCAATATTAGTGCTGCATAAGAAGGATACTAAAGGTTTAGGTCATAGTAATCAAGATGGTGAAACTTGGTGGGAAAGTCTTTTTGATGGTAACTTGAAAAATTTAGAAGTTAATACCAGTAAAAATGGTATTGAATTGAAAATAGATAAAGACAAGGTAGATAGTTCAATAAGAAAGAAAAATTCACCATTGTATAGAATGTTTATTAAAGGAGAAGGATTAGTAGGAACTGTTGGATCAACTAAATTTAGTGAGGTTAAAGAGGTCAAGATTGATGCAATGGAAGTATATGAAAGACAGTTAAATTCAAAATTGATGGGAACTAAAGAAGATTCAACGGAGGAAAAATCTAAGAAAACAAAAGAGGATAAGAAAAAAAATGATAAGAAGAAAAAAGAAAAGAAGAAAAAAGAAAAGAAGGACAAAGTAAAGAACAAAGAAAGTAGAAGCGTAGATAAGAAAGATAGAAAAGAGAGTAAGAGTGGCAGTAAAAAGAGCAAATCAGATAATATAGACAACAAATTGAAGTCAGAAAAGAAGGATAAGAAACAAAAGTCAGGCAAGAAGAGCAAAAAGGAGAAGAAGGATAAGAAAGATAAAGATAAAGATGAAAAATCTAGTAAATCCAAAAATGGGGATAAAGAAAAGAAGAGTAAAACAGAAAAGAAAGACAAAGTCTCAGATTCAAATAAGAAACGTAAGCATGGTTATATAGAAGACTCGAACAAAAAACATAAATCTAAATAGTAACGATTAACGATATAGATAATATAGATAACAAAAATTCTGCGAAACTGAGAAAGCTCTAAAAAGCATGGATCGTGTAATTGAATTTGTGAAAGCTAATACTAATCGAATATGTGGTAGTTTCATAGGGGTTTATTTGGTTCATATAATAGGGGTTAAGAGTTCACTTTCATATTTATCCTTCTACATCATTGGGGTAATTTCCAGTTTATTATTAGTTGTTTATTATGTTTTAATTTTTAATGTTCCTAAACCTGATAAAAAACATAGGGTGAAGCATTTTAAATTCCTTGATAGTAATAATTGGAGACTTGAAGTTGAAAAGTTATCTATAGATCGTGAACTATTAACACAGCCAATTTTTGAGGAATCATTTTTGGTTTCTGAAACATTAGATGAATTTATTAATTTGATATTACAAGAATTTATTGATAGTTGGTATGGTAAACTTATAGATGATACATTATTTCAAGATAGTATACGACTTGAATTGAAGAATGTATTCCAGCAATTGAAATTGAGGATAGCAGAGATTGACATTGGTAAATTTTTGGTATCTAAGTTGGTTCCAATAATAAATGACCATTTTCTTGATTATTTAAGAGCTGAGGAAAGAGTGCAAGCTAAAATAAATAATAACAAAGGTGGTATTGAACCTATAGATCATGATATAGATGTTGCTCGTCAATTCAGACGTGGTAAAATACACCAAGCTGTAACTATTACCAAAACAGATGTTAACGATATAAACGAAAAGAAATATTTAAGATTCCAAATTGGTCAGATATTACCATATTTATTGTCTGAAAAGGAAAACACTAACGATATTGGATTATCATTAGTCAAGGAAATTTTAGCTTGTACCGTTTTAACGAATATTTTCCAGATGCTTGGAGAAGGTGATTTTTATAATATGTTAATTATTAAATTAATTGGTGATAATTTAAAAAGAAGAGACCAAGTGAAAAAGTTAAGAGCAGCATTAGAAGAACATACCAAAATTAAAGAGAAATCATCTAAAAATTTAAATAAAGAATATATTATAACTGAAAATATGGATATAATAGCTTATAATAATTGTCTTGAAAAAATCAATAATATTGTATCATTAGATGAATTAAAACAATTAAGAGTGTATTTGTCTCTACAATCAAATACTGATGTAAATTTCCAATCAAGAATCAGAGAAGTTCAAACGTTAGTTGAGTATAAGATAAAAGTATTAGAGAAATCTGACATTATTGATTTATCAAATGCTTTACAAAATCCAAATTATTTAGCTGAGTTTAAGAATTATTTGAAAAATAAAAGAGTTTTAAATATTTTAGAATTTTGGTTAGCTGTTGATAAGTTAAAAGCACCTTTGGAATTAGATAACAGTAAATTATCATTAGCTTTAGGATTTTCAAATTCAGAAGAGATTCGAGAAATCTATAGTAAATATTTAACTTCAATTAAATTCACTAAAAGTTTTGAAGTAGTTGAGAAATTCATAAATTCAACAGATTTGACTGAAAAATCAGAATTGTACCAAAAAGTTAGAGATACTTTATTTGATTTACAAAATGAAATTTATCAAGAATTGAATGTACAATTTAAGGCATTCTCGAATACTAATGAATATAATGAATTAATAGAAAACAAAAAACAGAATCTTTCACAATTAAATGATGAAAATCTGGTCGTAGTTCAAGCTGTCGAAGATGCATTTACACAAATTATGAAAAGTAATGATAATAACAAGCCATATGAACCAGATCGTAAACTACTGACAATTGATTTGAAAAAGGACTTGTTTGGAGATGGGTCAACTTTATTTTCTAGTCAAAGTCTGGACAATGGAAGTAGTAATAATAGATATAGTAAGCTTTTTGATGATTTAAGTGACGAATCTGGAACAGATAGTGATTCGATTAATTTTGATAATGAAATATTACAAAGTTCAGTAGAATTAGAAAATAGTGAACCTAATTTATCTAATGAAGACGATGGTGAAGCTGAAGCTGATCAGCAATCAGTGGTATTAGCCGCTCCTGGTAATTTGAAATTAACTGAAGAAATTGATAAATTGACTATTGATATTAATAGATTAAATGAACAACAAACAATTTTATTACCATTAATTAAAAAAGCTGAACTAACAAATAATTTAAGTGAATTGAAAATTTTGAAAAATTCTAAATCAAGTTTAGAAAGGGAGATTAATAGTAAAGAGTTACAAAAACAGCAATATATTGTTCAAGAAAATGATAATAGTTTGTATGGTAAATCTAGAGTTAGTATTCAAAGTTATGTTAATGGTAATGAAAATGGTAAAGAATTCATCTTGTATATTATTGAAGTTCAAAGGTATTCAAATGATGATCCTAATACTAATACTGCTGGTTGGATAGTTGCAAGAAGATTCAGTCAATTTTTTAAGTTACATGAATATTTAGGATCTAAATATCCAAAAGTTTCTAATTTAAAATTCCCTAAAAAGACCATGTTTAAATTACAACAGAGGCAAATAATTGAATTAAGAAAAGTTGCATTAGAAGAATATTTGCAAGAATTAATTAAAATCCCTGAAGTCTGTTCTAATAAAGCATTTAGATCATTTTTATCATCGGAGAATTTTAATATTAGAAAAAATCAAAGATTTGATGATAATAGTGGTAAAAAAATTGAACTGCTTGTAGATATTTTCAATGGAATATCAGGTAGAAAGAAAACAGAACCTGCAGTAGAATCAACTAGAGAGATTAATAGTCAAATGAATGAAAATTTGAAAGAAATGGAAAGAGAATTAAAATCATTTGACGAAAAGGAAATATTTATTAAACCAATAATTGATATTCTAGTAACCGTATTCAAATTAAAGAATTCTAAAAATTGGCTAAGAGGCAGAGCTTTAATTGTTATATTACAACAAGTTTTTGGTACTACCATTGAAAAGAAAATTTATGAGCAAATTAATCAATTAAAGCAAGAAGAGAGCCTATTAGATGTTTTAATATTATTGAAGAATATAGTTTTCCCAAATGGAAAGTTTAAGGATCCACCAATAATTAGATCAAACTATGAGAAAACAGTAACTAAAGATGATTCATCTTTCCTCCTTAGTAATTTTATGAATGAAACTTTCAATACTATATTTGGTGTTTCAAATACAAGATTTGCTAATGGCCTTTTATTCAATGTCTTACAAAATGACTTTCTTTTAAAGCATTTAATCTTCGAAATTTTTGATGAAATAATTAACGAATTATTCCCAGAATTACTGAACCAAAGTTAGGCAAAAAAAATCATATTTAGAGTTAAAGTGGTTAGAGTAATATATATTCTTTTATGGTAATTATATAGTTTCTGTATCTATTCTTTTACTCTTAATCATTATTTGCATAAATTCACATGACGACGTCATTGGTTGCAGTCTTAGAATATTCTTGAAATCATTGATAGGAGAACTTTAGAACTTTCGCGGCTTAGACATCATTTATAAATCAAGAATTGATTCCAAGAATTTTTAGAATTTTAAATTTGTTCAATTAATGGCACAGGATCCAAATAATAAACCAACTGTTCCAGAAGGTTGGGTAGCAAGATTTGATGATAAATATAAGACATGGTTCTACGTTGATTTAAATACTAAAAAATCACAATGGGAAGCTCCAAAAGGTACTAAGTTTAATGACGGTGAGGATGTCCCTCCACCATCTTATTCACCAAATGAGAGAAGTTCTAATAGTATACCAGCACAAACACAAGCTCAAGCTCAAAGATCATACGGGGGTGGCTATCAACCACAACAAAATTATGCACAACAAAATTATCCACAACAAGGGTATGGAGGTTATCCTCAACAAGGTTATCCACAGCAAGGTTATGGAGGTTACCCACCACAAGGTTACGGTGGATATCCTCAGCAACAACAGCAACAAAAGCAAAGTAGATTTGGTGGATCATCAATGGCTCCTGCATTGTTGGGAGTTGGTGCTGGTGCATTAGGTTTTATGGCAGTTGATCTGATGATTGATCACCAAGAAGATATGGCTTACCAAGACGGGTTCCAAGATGGAGCTGCCGATAATGGTGACTTTGGAGGTGGTGATTTTGGTGGTGGTGATTTCGGTGGTGGAGATTTTTAAGAATAGTCTGCAAGTTTTAAGTCATATGTGTATTTAACAAATAGTTTTATATATTAATTGTTAGTCCAACCCAATAGATACTGGAGATCTCATAAAACACATACTCTCTATATTGTAGTCTGAATCCCTTGATAGTTATATCTTCTTTCACAGCTAATGATTACTCAAGTTTAATAGTGTTCCCATACTTAAAACGACTAATCAGTCACGTGTTCACCGGTTCTCTCTCATTTTGAAGAAAAAAAGTTTTTTGAGAATTGACCAACCAAAGAAAGATAAATTACTATTATTACTATGAGATTTACAAGAGTATTAAAACAAGCAGAAGAAGTCTTAGTTAAAGCAGCTGCTGGTAATCCAACTGGTATCACTGGTTTATATCAACACCCAAACCCAAGACCAGCTTTAGTTTCCCTTTATAATAATACATTAACTGTTTTAAGTACCAAATTCCCAGAATCATCAGTTTACAGACAATCAGTAGAAGCATTAACAAAGAATAGATTAAAAATTGTTCAAGAAAATGAAATAACTGAAGAAATCGAAAACAAAATCGGTGGTGGTTTGATAGAAGAAGTTGTTGTTCAAGCTCACGAAGAATTAACATTAGCTCATGAATTAGCTGAATTAAAAGTATGGGAAGAATTACAAGAAAAGCCATTAGAAGATCAATGGGTTTATTTTGGTAAAAAAATTTAAGTAGATAAAAGTTAAATAGACAAGCATTTTTAATGAACAAAAAAAAGTACTTTCTTACCTTCTCTAAACTTGATATTTTAAAAGAAAATGTGTAAATTTACGACTGCTCTGAAACTGGAAACTGCCCTAAAACCTCCCTAGAAATCTTTTAGGAACTCTTTACAAACTATTTAGAAGCTCTTTAAAGAAAACTAACTTATAAAAACATTTATTATAGAGACCTAAAATTAATTACACACAAGAAATATTTAAACTATTTAACAACAGTTTGATTTCATTTGACTGGCACTTTTAGAAACATCAATACCTGAGCTACTGGCTTTTTCTGGTTCAGTATCAACATGTTTATCTTGAATAATTCCCGCAAGTTCATAAAATATTGAATCAACATTAGTATTTGATTTAGCACTAGCTTCTAAAAATGGTATATTTAATTTTCCTGCTAATTCTTGACCCTGTTCAGTAGTAACTTGTCTTCCTTCATTGTCATCACATTTATTACCAACTAAAAAGATTTGAGCATCTTCGTTGGCATGTTGAGTAACAGTTTGATACCAATTTTCAACATTTTCAAAACTTCTTGCATCAGTAACATCATAAATTAATACAATACCCATAGCACCTCTATAATAAGCAGTGGTAATAGTTCTAAATCTTTCTTGACCTGCAGTATCCCAAACTTGTAATTTAATCTTTTTACCTTTACTTTCAATTGTTCTAATTTTAAAATCAATTCCTATAGTAGTAATAAATGATGGATTGAATTTATCTTCGACAAATCTTAATAATAAACATGATTTACCAACACCTGAATCACCAACTAATAATAATTTCATGATCATATCATAAGATCTTGATGGAGCTCTACCACTCATATTGCGCTAACCGTATACTCCTTTTTTTTCTAATCAACAAAAATAAAATAAAACCTTTCAGGATTTGTTCTTAGCAATAATTAAATTTCCAAATAAATTGAACTTATTTAATCACCTTAATAGTTTCTTGAATATTGAAGAAACTTTGTTGTTTTTTTATCGATTGATTGTTTTATATTCACACTCTATAATATAAAGTTTGATCACCACCAATTGATAATTTTCAAGCTCGCACTTGAGAACCGTTTCTCTATTCCGTTGAAGTGCGGTACACCTATTACAAGTGATTTTTACATTAGTAAAGGAAGAGATTTTAATAGAGACAAAGGTTTAGTTTTACTTCTACTTTATACATATAATCACCTATGGATCTATAAAAAAACTTCAACGTTAATTTCAACGAATGAAGCGGCGTATGGGATTTCAAAAGATTTCATAACTTCTGGATGTAAAACACCTAATGAACCAATAACTTTAGCTTCACCACCTTCAACACTTCTAAAGAAAACTTTAGCACCTCTACCTGGGAAATAAGTTGAATTTTCAGTATCTTCTTCTATCCAATAACCTCTTGAAGTATGTTGTTTAGGATTTTCAATCCAATTGGCTCTTAAAGTTTGCATTAATTTACCTAATAAACCTTGAATATATTCAAAACCTGAAGCTTTACCAGCAATAATTGCACCCCAATTTCTTTGATTTATTGCTTTTCTTTCAACTTTATCATTTTTTAAAACTATATCACCACATTCAAAAACTCTAATTGGTAATGAATGTTTTCTATTTTCTCTAATAGTTTTTAATAAACCTGGTAATAAAGTAGTTCTAACAACTTGATATTCAAAAGTTTTTGGATTTTCTAATTTAACAGCAGTTGTATTGTTATCTTTTTGCCTTAAAAATTTAAAATTTTCATCATGTGAACATAAAGTTAATGCCATAATTTCCAGATAACCTGCTTGTGATGAAGCTAATCTGAAGATATCAGCAATTTTGTTAATTGGTAAAGCTGCTGCAACAAGTGATTCACCTTTTGGTTTAGTTTTAACAATATTATTAAATCCAAATGCAATTGCTGCATCTTCCATAATATCACATTGATGTAAAATATCCGATCTAGTAATTGGAATTGAGACTTCTAATAATTTTGAATCTTCTGAACTAACTTTTGCACTTAATTCCATTTTAGCTAATAATTTAGCAATTTCTTCACCTGATAAATCTAATGCTAAACAAGAATTAATATATTCAATTTCAGCTAATGATTTTCTTGGTTCGATATTTGGACATAATCTTGATTCACCATTATGTTCAGAAACAATTTCAACTGGTTCAATTTCAAATTTTTCTTTACAATGATGGGAAAACATAGCAACTAAAGTTTGAATAACAATTTCAGTTTTAGTTTTATCAGTACCAGTAACATCAATGAAAACATTTTTAGTATCAATACTAATTTTTGAATGATTTGAATTAATAATTGGTGGTAATGAACAAACAGTTCTTTCACTATCTAAAATAACTGGGAAAACTGGTGAATCTTCGATAATATGTAAATATTTTGACAAATGTTTATCCTTTTTATAAAATTCAATTATACCATTACCATCCATTACAGTAGTTTGATTTAATGGGGCAAATTTAATTTCTTCCGGTTTTAAACCTTCATAAGTAAATGGACCTTTTATAGTATCTAAATCATGAGTACCAATGGCAACTAAAGTTCTATTACGACATAAATTAGTATGTAATTTATCTTGTAATGCAATAAATGAATCATAACTTCTTTGATCAAATTTAATATTTCTTAAAATAGCTGATGCTGCGTAAGGACGAATTGGTTCAACAGATTTATGAATAGTTAATTTGGTAGTTGGTTTAGTTAATCTATAATTAGGAGTTTCTGATCTACCTAAAAATTGATTTAATGCTTGAGCAATACCTTCGAAACATAACATATCATATCTATTAGCTGGAATTTCAATCTTTAATTGAGGTCTTTCACCTGGTTGACAATCTTCAGTAGTATCTTCATCTAATTCAATACCAAATTCAAAACATAATTCATCGAATTCTTCAGTTGTATAGGCTTTACCTAATGACTTATATAAGTCTTCTTTATCAACGGCGATGGTAGGCATTCTCTATATCTATATCTATCTGCTATAGTCGATTTTTTCAAAACTTTTTTTTCGCAGAGTCATAAGCTCAAATTTACCCGCATCAGCGTAAATGACAGTCCATACTGATTTTATATAGTGAATAAAATGAGCTTTTAAAAAGGTATTCCTACAGTGTACCAAGGATGATACAATCATTAATCTTCGTGTATTTATAAGTAACCCTATACAGAATATCTATGTGAGTATGTTGGTTGTAAAATGAAATTTCTGAGTTGAAAAAAAAAAAAGAAAATCTAAATAACTAAATAGATTACGGAGTTTTCTATTATGAAGCAGCAGGTGGTTTATCTAAAGGAACGGTTAAATCACTATCAGCTTTGATTTTAATATCTTTCTCCCTTGAATCCTTTTCAATTTGATCTGCTTCTTGTTGAAGAGTACTGACATCAAATATTGGACCTACATCAACATTCTCATTATACTCTTCAGTGCTAGCACTTCTACTTCTACCATCTTGATTTTGTGAATCAGGCATATCTTTCCACCAATTATTTTGTTTGGGTTTAAAGAAATTCTTCCAACTCTTTTTATCCTTTTTACTGCTATTATTATTGTTATTACTTTCATCATCCATCTCCTTTTTCATTTTAGCTCTTGCTTCATCAAATTCAATAACTAATTTACGTTGTCTTTCAGTTTGCTCAGCATCAGGTTCTTCAATTTCATCAAATTCTTGATTTAAAATTTCCCAATTTAATTCTTTAAGAATTTTTGGTATTGCTTTTCTATACGACATATGACCTTCAACTAAATTAGTTACATCAACATTTTTAATTCCATAACAATTTTTAATTTCTGATAACCCTGCAACTGACAGTAAACCACCACTTGTAGCTCTAAATAAATATCCTAAAACCCAATCTTTTCTTGAAAACCCATTAATAAAATCATTACTAACAACTGATCTAGCTAATCCTAATTGATCATTATTAACTGTAATTGGACTACCTAAAATAATAACATTTTCAACTAATCCAAAACATCCCTTTTCTGCTAAATCTATTAAACATGAGTAAACAACTCTTGCACCCAATGAAAATCCAACTAATGTTATTGGTCTAACTCCCATATTACCAGAAATTAAATTTTCAGCTAAAATCTTACCTGCTTTCCATGCTCTATCTAATGAAACATTCCATGGATTATCAACTAAATAAGTTAATTTAGATAATAATATTGGAACTTGAATAGCTGCCATTAAAGAACTAGCAATAGTAGCTCCCAAAATTTGTTGAATTGAACTTGTTAATGCTTCACTTGCTAAAATTCCAATAGTTTGACCCATGGTAGTTAACATTTCAGGTTCCCATAAAACAGAAAATAAATCTCCCATAACTGGATCAACTGTTGAAAATGGTAATCTAACATCATCTGCTTTACCTGTCATCCATCCACTCACTGTGATTATTAAATTAGATCTTTTATTATTATGTAATGGTTTAAACTCAAAAGTTTCTACTTCACCAGCTCTTCTTCTACCTGCATTATTACCAGCTCTAGCACCTAAAATAACACCACCAGTGGTGATTATTGTTGTACCTCCAACCCCAGCTAAAAACCCACCAGTTCCACCAATTCCAATAGTTGTTAACCCAGCTGCTAACCCAGCTCCTATAACGGGAGCTAATAAACCAGCTGACAAACCAATTGCTAAAGTACCACCTAAAGTTGCCAAACCAATATATGCTAATCTTTTATTTTTATTCTTCTTAATATATTTATTAATGTATTCTTTATTATTTAGCATTTCTTCTTTATCTTCTAAAGATTTATCTTTAGTTTCGACTTCTAAACTATTTAATAATCTTCTTTCAAATTGAAATATTTCCATTGGTTCAACGTCTAAAGATTTGGCAAATCTTATTAATAAAGATCTTGATCTACTATCATAATAACCATCACTTAATAATAATAAAAATAAGTCACAAATTAAAACCCATTCTAATGAAGAACCATCTTTATTATTAATTTTCTTTTTAATTAACCCTGAACTTAAATCTGAGACATTTACACCATGAATACTTAAATTTTCAATCATTTTTTGTTCATCAGAATTTAAATCCATATGACTATATACTTTATCAATTATATATTGAGACCAATTCCCAAAATTCTTTTGTGCTGCACTTAATTGTTTTGCTACTTTATTTGTTGTTGATTGTCTTATATTTGCTAATTCAGTAGCCATATCAACCGTTATTAATCTTACTGCTCCACAATATGCAAATTTCTGTCCTTCATCAAGCATATCTTTTGTTGATTGCAATGCTTCATTAGACTCTAAATTTTCATCTTCTTCATATAAATAATTCTCATCATCAGAAGAATCTTCATCACGATATTTAGCATTTTTTGAATTAACCTCACCTTTAGTAATAAATAAAAAATCAGTTTTTTTATCTAGTTCTGAAAATTTTGCAACTTGTTCAGCATCATCAATTCTTGTATAACCTCCAGTTTTATTTTTTGGATCAAATTTATCATTAAAATCATTTGTGAATTCTAAATTCCCTCTCTCATCATAATAATCCATTTCAGTAACTGTTTTCATTGGTTTCCAAGTTGAAGTATCATCATTAAAAAATTCATCTTCATGTCTTTTTATTTTCTCTTCTTTTGTTTCATTCTTGATTTTAGTTACTTCTGATTCTTCAATTTCTTTTAATACTTCTTCAGTATCAATATGTTCAGTAGGTTGAGATTCTCTAATTGTTGCTTTAACTTCTGATCTATCCCTTCTACTTAGATCAAATTCAATGAAACTAGTATTATTATGTACCGTTATATCTTTACTTTCATTAATATGGGTATCGTTATCATCATCAGAAAAATCATTAGAACCTTGATATGAAGGGAGAGAAGGCAATGTACCAATCCCGGTTCTTGAGGCAAATGTTGGCCTCTCATGTGTTACCAATTGACCACTAGAATTATTATTCTCGTAGAATTCTTTATCGAATGCACTCATAGTGATGATTATTTTATGAATATCTTATCTTTAAATAATTCTAACCCTAACTTCTGTAATCCTTACTATATTTTTTATTTTGCTACAAGAATCGCGACTGACAAAATACTTGATCTGTATATACATTGAGCCACATTCTTTAGACGATTATCAGTGATTGAAATAAAGAAGTCGGTATAATTGATGGGATTACCATATAGCTTTGAAGTAAGAGTAACTGTGTTGCCAATAACTATGAATAACTGTGTATAATTCGGTGGGGAAAAAAAAAAAGAAGGAAGGAAATTGAGCTAAAAAAAAAACATTTACAAGAGAAACAAATTAAATTGTATGCAACATGGTTTTACTCAAAGCGTCTCATTAGTCAAATGACCGTTCGCAGAATATAGGAATATGTTGCCTCGAGTGTAATGACCGAGCTACAACCATACCGAAGTACGTGAGCTCAAGATCCACCCGTTATTTTAAAACCTGTCGACGGAGCTACTCTGTCCAAATTTGTATAAAACAACGTTATTGAAACATATAAAGAAATCATTTTATAATCTAATTCATCTAGTAAAATCCATAACTATCGCTCAAAACTCCGAAGAGGACCAATAATCACTTCATAAACGTTAAAACAATAAACTAAATCGTCCCTCAAAAATAAATTTTGAAAAACAAAATAAAATCTTCATGGAGGTTCCAAAGCATTGAACTTGCTTCACGAGCGTCGAATTGTTACAGTAAGCACCTACAAGATCTTGAAAGTAACCCGAAAGTTTAACTAACTATCCCTTGAGAGCTAGTCTATAACACAGATTTGTATTCTCTTCTTAAAAAAGAAAAAGAACTTAGTGAGAAAATTTTGTGAGCAGAAGTTGTTGTTTTATAGTGAGAGATGAGCAGTCATGTGACGAGATGAGAAAGTAATTTAAAGATTCTAAAGATTCTAAATTTTTACGATAGTTGATTAGATTTGTACTAAAGGATGTTAGCAGCTAATAAGAGGAAATCTAATATTAAAAAGAAAATAACAAATGCACCAAAAGCACAGAATGAAGGTGGTAATGATTCGATTCCATTTGAATCAGAAAATTCATTAGGTACTACAGCTATAATAGATCTATTTACAACAGAATTTAGACATATATTAGATAGTCCTGATTTACCAGATTTTATTCAAGAAGTTAAAGGACAATTATTCAATAGAGAATATATTTCTGCATTTGATAGTGATGATAAAAGATTTGCATATGCTTCAAGATGGACACCCGCTAGAGCATTATCATATTCTTCATTATTTGGTAGTTTAGATTCAATTGTTGAATTATTAGAAGAATCAGAATTACTGAAAAATATTTTATGTATTGGAGGTGGAGCAGCAAGTGAATTAGTTGGATTAGGATCAATTTTTTGTAGATTAAAAGAACAAAATTCAACTTCAAATTCTTCATTAAATATAGATATTGTTGATATTGCAGATTGGTCAAAAATAATTAATAATTTAACAAATTATATGAAGAGAAATTGGATTTATAAACCAGAAAAAATTTCAACAAATTTTTTTAATGAAGATATTTTAACAAATTCATATAATAATTTTAAAAATTTAGATTTAATAACTTTATTATTTACAACTAATGAATTATTTGCAGAAAAAAAAACTGAAACTATCAAATTTTTTCAAAAATTATCTTTAAATTGTAAATCAAATTCATTATTATTAATAGCTGAAAGTGCAGGATCTTATTCACATATTACAGTTGGAACTAAAAAATTCCCTGTACAATTTATGATTGATATGATATTATTAGGTAAACAAGGTGAAAATAACGGTGCATGGGAATTAATCGATGAAAGTGATAGTTGTTGGTACAGAATAAATGAAAATGAAATTGAATATCCAATGAAACTTGAAAATATGAGATTTTTTTATAGACTTTTTAGAAAGAAATAATAAACTGGGTTTGGTTTTGGGATAAGAACTTGATAAGTTCTTTTTCAGTCAGTAATCTCTCTTCTCTTGTAATATTTCAAAAGTGAAACTAAAAATTCTGTATTATCACAAAATGTCTCTAAAATATTTTAACATATTATATAATTCATATTTTTTTGCCTTCTTGAATCATATTTATAATCATCATTTAATGAATCTTGTGATAATTTAATTGCAAAGAATTCTGAAACATTAATTAATTTACAAAGTAAAACATTTAAAGATTTAGCGAAAAGAATACCATAATTCAAATGTTTTTTATTAATTGAATTAATATATGATATTTCTAAAGAATCACATACTCTTGAACTCGGCATAGTTGATGCAACAACTCATGGTTTAGTCCTCGTAATTTCTGCTAAATCATGGAAATGACTTGCCAATGAAAAATGTACATAGTCTATTAATTATTCCTTTGAAATAGCTAAAGTAATTGACATTCTATCTTTAATTGAAGTACCTTTACCATTAATAATAACAAGGCTATATTGATTAACTTGATTTAAACAATTTGACATTTCAGTCATTTCACTTGCAAACAGTGAAATTGTAATATTATCACTATCAAAACCAATTTGAACCAGTTACAATTTGAAATCATTCAACCTAATCATTTATTGAATATACCAAGTCCAATTGGATAATTTTCTAATTAAAGTGAAGCTATATTGAAGCGATGATTGATTTATTAAAAATATCAATTAAAGAATCTGATCTAGAAATTATAGAATTATTAGTATTGATTTGGGAGTTGGTAGTGATAGTAATAGTAACAGTGATAGTAATAGTAGTAGTACTATTACTATCACTGTTACTACTGTGATTTAATCTACCTTTGGTTCTATATTTACTGAATATTGAAATTTTTGACATTTTTAATAAGCCGCTTAAGAATTTTTTTGTTCCTCAGTGTCAAGTTTATCAATGGTTGCAAAAAAATGGGTTTGTGCTTAGTCCCAAATGCTGAACCCGTCATTTGTCACCAAAATTCATATAATAAAAAGCCCATAATTAAGCCAAAGATTATGGATTAAACATTATGAACTAAAGATTATGAATTACAGATTATGAATTATAGATTATGGATTAAAGATTATGGCTTAATAGTGTCTAGGAAAGTAATTTAATCATATGGTGGTACATTGTATACCTTCGTTCAAGTTTAGTTCAAGTTTTAGACCAAGCTAGTTCCATATTACTACCATCGTATCAACTTAGTAACAGCACCGGTACCAACTTTAGTTCTAGATACTGGCCAGAGTATTTCTACGTCTCATGTAACCTTTATATCCGTAGAAAAATTGAAAAATCGCGATACGACTATATATCGAGACTCAATACGAGTATATAACGAGACCCGAAACGAGTATATAACGAGACTTAAAATCAATATGTCAACTGAAAGATTAATAACAATTCAAGCTATGAGAGCAAAATTAAATGAAGATTCTATTCAAATAATAGATCAAATAATCACACATAATTTCAATGATGAAAATTCAAATTATTTTAATTGTTTTCCATCTGAAAATAACTCAGCTAACGGTGGTAATAATGGTAATATTATACCATTTAAAAATATATTATACTGTCAAACAATTGAAAATGATTTACAAGAAATTAATTATATAGTGCCTCATAAAGATTCAATAATTTCAAACAAAATTATTGTTAAAATTGAAGGATTAACTAAAATTATTGAAAAAGATGTTTCAAAGTTTTTAAATGAAAAATCTTATGGTAATAGTATAATATCTCCAAGAATTTTAATTCTTATAAATCCAAATGGTGGTCAAGGTAAAGCTTTTAATATCTATAATAAAGAAATTAAACCAATATTACAAGCTGCAAACACAACTATTGATGTAAAACAAACAAATTATTCAAAACATGCTATTGAAATTGCTAAAGAAATAAATATTTCAAATTATGATTATATTGTTTGTTGTTCAGGTGATGGTATACCTCATGAATTTATTAACGGACTTTATCAAAGATCTGATAAAGTTGAAGCTTTTAATAAATTAGTTATAACTCAATTACCTTGTGGTTCAGGTAATGCATTATCATTAAGTACTCATGGTACAAATGATGCAAAATTAGCTACTTTCCGTATGTTAAAATCAATTAAATGTAAATTAGATTTAATGGCTGTTACCCAATTAAACGAAACGAATGAAACTAATGACGGAGAAGAAAAAATTAGTTTATCATTTTGTTCTCAAACTTATGGAGCAGTTGCTGATGCTGATATTGGTACAGAACATTTAAGATTTTTAGGTCCAATTAGATTTGATATTGGAGTTGCTACAAAAGTATTTACTAAAGCAAATTACCCGTGTGATTTATATGTAAAGTATAAAACGCAAACCAAAAATGAATTAATTGAATTTTTTAACAAAAATTTAAAACCTCAAAAGGATCCATTACCAACCTTAAACAGCGATGATTTTATATTAAAATCTCCAAATTTATCTCATACTCCACCAAATGATTGGATTCAAATCAATTCAAATATTTCTTCAAATTTAAGTATATTTTATATTGGTAAAGTACCAATGGTTTCAAATGATACTCAATTTTTCCCGGCTGCTTTACCAAATGATGGTTCAATGGATATGATTTTAACTGATGTAAATACCTCAATTATAGATTCAACTAAAGCTTTGTTATCTGTTGAAAAGGGTACTCATATTCATTTTGATGGTGTACTTCATCATAAAATTTCTGCTTATAGGTTAATACCTAAATTACCAGAAAATTCAAATCATTATCTTTCAATTGATGGAGAAAATTTCCCCTTGAAAACTACACAAGTTGAAGTATTGCCAAATATTTTAACTACTTTATTAAGTGATGGGTTATATGTAGAGACAAGTTTAACTAGATAAGAATAACAATAATAATAATATATATATATATATTAATTTACTTTATAACTTGAATTTAAATATCTAGGTAAACTATTAAAATCTTTTTGTTGTTCATTTTTATTTGTTGATTTACTTAAATTTTCAAGCATAATTTGACTTAATTCATTAACCATGTTATTATAATTTGATTGCTTTTCGTTATATTCTTGTTCTAATTTTAATTCAGTTTCAAGATAATTTTCAACTAAATCACTAATTGCTTTTGAAATAAAATTAATTATTTCTTTAAATAATTCAACATGATTTTCTTCATTAAAAATTTTAATTAATTTAAATGGTTTTATAATTTCATTTAAATAATTAATTGATTCTTCATACAACATTGGTTTTAATTTAATTTTTAAATTAAAAATTAATTGATAAAAAAATTTAATTAAAATATTATTTGATTTAATATATTGATTTAATTCAATTAAAAGATTTTTATTTTTCAATTCAAAATTTGAATTTAATTTTTTTAATTCATTAACAAATTTATTGATTTGAATTAATTTTAATTCATTAATTTTATTTTTTTCATCATTTTCAAATTGAATATTTTCAAATGATTGTTTTTCTTCATAAAATTTGTTTAATTGAATTGTTAAATTATTAATTAAATTTGATTTTTCTAAAACTTCAATTTTAATATCATTTTTTAATATATTGATTGAATTAATTTCTTCGATTTTATTATTTAAATTATTTTTTAAATTTAAGATTTTTTCATCTTTACTGTTAATTTCATTATTTTTAACTTCTAATTTTTCATTAAAATCTTTTTTAATAAAATTTAAATCAATAATTTTTGAATTATTCGAATTTCTTAATTCAATATTTTCATTTTCAATTTTTAAATTTTTAATTTTTAATTCTTTTAAATTTGTTTCAATTTCTAAATTATAATATTGTAATTCATAAATTTCATTATTTAAATTTTTTATTTCAAAATCTTTTGCAAAAATTTTCTTGTTTAAGTTTTCATTTTTATCATTTAAATTTTCAATATCTTTACTTAAAATATCTAATTCAATATCTTTTCTAGTTTGTTCAATATCTTTATTTAATTTTATATCATAAATTTCTTGTTTTGAATTTGCTAAATTTAACTCTAAATTAATTAATTGTTCACTTAATAAATTATTTTTTTCAATTAATTCTTCATTTTCATTAAATATATTCGAAAACTCAGTTTCAGTTTCTTCCTTTTCAATTAAGAAATTTTTAATAAATTCATTTAAATTTTCTTTCCTTTGAATATTATATTTTTTATTAAAAATTTCGAAAACTTTATTAAAATTATTTTCAATTAAATTTTTTTCAATTTCAATTATTTTAAGTTTTGATTCTAATTCATGTAATTTATTTAATAAATTACTATTTTCAATTGATTTACCGTGAAATTCAAATTCTAATGAATTTACTTTTGCATTTTTATTTTCAAGTTCAAATTCTAAATTATTTAATTCATTTATTAAATTTTTTGAATTTGTTGTTTCATTTTTTAAAAATTCATTAGTTTTTAATAATTCTGTTAAATCTAAAGTTTTCTCTTCGATTATTTTTTTATTTCCTTTAATTGAATCTAATATAATATCGAATAATTCATAACCAGTATCTTTAAAATCATCATAAGTTTTTTTAGGATTAATTTCAAAGATAATTAAATTTAAAATTTGAGTTAAATATTCAATTTTTGATGGTGGAGAATTTGATTTAATTGATTTAATTGATTTAATTGATTTAATTGATTCAACAGAATCTGGTTCAATTGATTCTGATTCTGAAAGTGGATCAACTGATTCTTCTTCTTCTTCTTCTTCTTCTTCCTCCTCGAATGATTTCTCTGTCAATTCAATATTTAAACTATTCAACCTTAATGTATTATTCTTATTTGCAACTTGATCTAACCAGTTAATATTTTCATTGAATTTTAAATCATTAACTGTTTGAAATTTAACTTTTTCTTTGCCATCTTCACTAAATCTAACAGTTTTTAAATTATTATTATGATTCTTTTTAATTTCATCTAATTGTAAACTTTTAACTCTTCTAATAGAGTTTGGCGTATCAAATGGATCAATACTTAATTCACTTAATTCAATTTTATCTTTATCTTGAACCACAAATGAATGTCTTTTTAAAAGGGTTGGAATTTCACTTTTATTAATTAATTCACTTGAATTTGATGAATTTGAATCTTTTGATGTGCAACTTCTTGATTTAGAACTAGATTGACTTGATAATGGGAATAATTTTTTAAACATTTTTTAGGATTTGATTTTTTTCGATTTTATTTTGATTTTTTATACTTTCATAAATGGCTGCGAAATCCACAAATGAGTTGGGAAATGGTTGCAAAAAATGAGGCACACAATATATATTACCTGAAAACTTTACTATGTTAGCTATTACTTAAGCATTAACGTGGAGAACTTCAAGTTACACATCCCTAAATGAAATTAGTGAATTTCCAATCCTAAAAGTGGTTAGACAACTCTTTTTTAACCCTAAAGAGAAGTATAATGACTCTTAAATCTAAGTTCAGTCCTTCAAATACCTGTAAAATAGAGTAATCAATTATAAATATTTATTATCTTTAATAAAATAAAGTTTTTAAATCATTTTAATATGATTAACCAATTATTAAAATACCAAATATATAATCCGATCACGTGATTTGTTACATCTTGCTCATAATGTATCAAAAAAAATTTAGAATCATAGAAACGGTTTCGTGGTCTAGTCGGTTATGGCATTTGCTTAACACGCAAAACGTCCCCAGTTCGATCCTGGGCGAAATCATTTCTTTTTTTATATTTTTTGTTATAATTATAAATTAAACGTTTTATTCATATTAAGTGGTTTAGGCTTCAGTTTGAATAGAGATTGCTCAAAATTTTGAACTATGTGATGAATCGTACTCCTTTTTTGAGAGTGTCTAGCTTTCTGTGACGCTTAATTACCTTAATAAAAATGGAAAATTAACCAGAATTTGACTAAAAATTTGGTTGCAAAACGCGATAATGTGGTCCTTACCATGATCTGAAAATATTTTAGATCTGATTTTACAAAGGTGAATTAATGACTTTATTATTTTTTTAAATGATCTCAAATTGACACTCTCTGAGTAGAATGCTGTGGGTGGTGAATCAAAATAACGATAAATGCCAAATTTACAGTAAGACCGATCATCTATTTTTATCAATAAAATTGACTCCTTCTTAAATAGTCTCAAATTGACACTAATTCGACATTTGGCACTAATGGGACATTTATTTTTAACTAAGATTAATTGAATTGACGAATGGATGATCATAGTTATTACATTATTATATGATTGATCTTGTGCATTGTTTGTTAAAGAATTGTGAAATTTGGTAATTTGATTTGGGTTGGAAGAGGTTAAACTGATGATGATTCCCAGTGAAAGGGATCTAAAAACCCTTAATTTCTTTACCTTAATCTGGAAACTCTGATAGTTTAGAACTAAATATTGGTATGAACCTACAATTTTGAAAACTGAAGCACAAGAGGGTATATCTGAATATTTACTTTTTAAACCAAATAATAAGATATATTTTTTGTATTAGGAATTAAAACAGTAGTCACACTCTGATGAAATTCTAAAACCGTGATTCATTGGGTGATAAAGAGTGGAATAATTTAAAACTTGAATTAAATATGTTTCAAATTAAACAGTCAATGTATAAATATAATCAATAAAGCACCATGTAATGGATCTATGTCATGTTTTTCTATAGGTCAAATAAATAAAATAGAATTCAATACCTTCTAATTACAATTCTTCAAGATCAAAAATTCCCAATTTAGACCAAAAATATTTAAAAAAATTTTCAAAAGCATACCAAATTTTCATCAATATACTTCAACATTTTTTTTTTATTCTAATGTCTTAATTCTAAAAATTTAAGCAATTTCCCTAATTTTTATCACATCGAAAGCGCAATTGGGTTAGTGGTAAACTCCAACTTTGCCATAGTTGGGCCCCCGGTTCGATTCCGGGATTGCGCAGTTCTTTTTTTTATATTTTAAATATATCCTAACCTGGGTATAGTTAAACGTACAATTAATTTTGGAAGTGTACTTTGCCAATGGCATTTTAATTTTTTTTGCAACTTTTCTGCATCGCGAAGAGATTCCTGTATGTGCGCGATTGCAAATAAGAGATGTAAACATTGGTAGAGTTGGAATTGTTATAACAGAGTTAATCGAAGCCTAGACAAAAAAGTGAAGAAGTTCTTCTTTATCAAATTGTTATGATTCTTATTCAGTTATTATTCATTAAATGCCCCTTCTTCTTCAATTCTTCTTTCTTCTTATTTAGCTCGTATTCTACTTGGTTGTTAAGTTAGAGATTCAACTCATTATACATTCATTAATCTAAATCTTGTTAGTATGAAAATTCAAAGTATATCATGTAGTGTTAGTTGATTTCATTTTACCCTTACTTAAAAGGAAAAATCATGACGATAACGCATATTATGCTAATCATTTATACAAATTTACATACCCTATACTGTTGTACCTAACTGATAAAATTTTTTCCAATCGATGAGAAAATTAATATGTGGGTAGTTTTTTGATTTATACACTATCAAAATTATAAGATAATATTTCATTAGTCCAATTTTTAATTAATTGAATTTTATCATTATTATTTGGTTTCTCTAATTGTTTATTTAAATTAGATTCTTTTTGTTCAGTGAAAATTTGATCTTTTGTACTTAATTCAATTTTTTTTAAATTTGGTAATGAATTATTAATTAATTTAAACCATTTATCAATAATTGAAGTTAAATCACTATTTCTAGGGTATTTAGTATTTATAAATAATAATTCATTCATTACTGAGTAAGGTACATTATTAATAGTACTATTAGTATTGGTATTGGTTGCTGATGATTCTTCTCTTACAAATGATGAAAAAGTTTTAAAATTTATTAAAATTTTTTTAGAATCTAAATAATTTAAATTAATTAAATTTTCATTTGATTCAATTATTTTGTCAATAAAATTAATTTTAATATTATTTAATTTACCTAAATTATTTAATTTTAAAATTTTTAAAATTAAATCATTTTCATTCTTTAAATTTAAAAAATTAATTAAAAATTTAAAGGTAATTAATTTAAATGATTTAAAAATTTTTATTAAATTTTTATCAATAATTAAATTTTCAATTATTTTTAATGAATTATTTAAAATTAAATCATTTTTTAAAAAATTATCATCAAAAATTTTATCTTTCTTATTAATTAAATTTTTAAAATTACTTAAATTTAATTGATTAAAAATTTCAATTAATTCAATTAAAAATTTAAATTCATTTAATTGAATAAAATGTTGAGTTTCTTGTGATTCAAATGGATTAAATTCATTTTCTGTTATAATTGATAATAAAATTAAATATTTAAAAATTTCATTTTTTTTAATTGAACCACTTTCATCAAATTGTTTAAAACTTTCATAAAAATTTAATCTTGAAATTTCATAATTACCTTTAAAAAATTCAATTTTACCACCACAATTTTTAATTATACCAATAATTCTTGGATGAGTAACAGGTGAAACAATGGTTAAAGATTTTTTATATAAATAATTTAATTTATTTAAATTTAAAAAATCATTTTTATTGTTAATTGATAATAATTCAATTTCATTTGCAATAATTTCTAAACTATAAGAATTTTTTGTAATTTCTGAAACATTTTCTAATTTTAAATTTAATTCAATTAAAATTTTTTCACAAATTTCAAAATTTTCTTTATTTAATAATAAAATTGATAATTTATTTAAATTTATTTTTATAAATAATCTATCATTATTATTTGTTTTATTTAAATTATTAATCATTTTAATTAAAATATCTGATAATCTTAAAACAAATTCATTATTTTTAATATTTGTATAATTTATAAATATTTTATTAATTGAATCTTCTAAATAATTTTCATTATCTTGTTTTAATTGTAATAAAATTGGGAATAATTTATTTAAATTTTCTAAACACTTATTAAATTCATGATTATTAAAATAAATTTTAGCAATTTGTTTAATCAGTTTAAAAATCCATAAAATATTTTCATTATTAATTTCTTTATTACTTATTTCAGTTAATTTTTCAATTGCAATTAAATTATTATCATCTTTAAAACCTTTAGCAATATAATATTGATTTTGCAATTGTTCTTCATTACTTACCTCATTAATTTTTTCTTCAACTTCTTCTTCATCATCTTCAAATTCAAATTCATAGGATTCTTCTGTTAAATAATCACTATCTGACATCTATACCTATCTATCTCTCCTTGCTTTCACCACTGGTTCTGAGTCTTTCTCAATCTCAATCTTTCTCAATCTCAATCTTTCTCAATCTTTCTTACTGATTCTCAATCTCAATCTTAAATCTCTTTTTGTGTTTCGCCATAGATTACTATCAAACGTAGCCCTTACTTATTAAATATACCATTGTAATCCACACCCAACTTCATATTATCGTTCACCACTCAATTCCTTTTTTGAATAATTACAAAGTTTATAAATAACCTTTTCAATTTAAATTTTACGATTAAAAATCACCATAATTACCACCTACCAACAGCGCATACGCTTTAACAACTTTTAAAACTTCTTAAAATCCAAATTAATCGATATAAAACTCTTCTATAAACCACCGAACTCAATCTACCTTTAATTCACTTAAACTAATCATTTATAACAACTTTTAACTTTCCACGTGATGTCTATGTGACTCAAAGTAAATTATAAAATTTAAATTTGTTGACTCATTGCCCTTAAAAGTTTTGATAAAAAGGTTGATTTTGCTTAGATATTTTCTCAATATGACTGAATTTCAACAAGAGAAAATATTTACTTATACCATAGCAGTTAACGAAGTTTTATTGCAACTTCAAAACCTAGCTAATTTAATTGATGAGATAACTGTCGTCATCAATGACATCAACTTTTCTTTGAGTATATACCTTAATACTGAAGACACCAACATAATTAACCATATTCTTAGCTTATCTGTTGTCATTTATGACACATACGATTTAAAACTACCAATATTCTTAGCTAATGAGAGTTACGCAGAGGAAGAACAATATAAAAATCTAGTATTTTTAGTCAATATCAAAAAATCTAAAGATGACCCAAGAAGGGCTATTGTCAAACATGTTAATAATATTATGAATTATTATTATGGGAATAATAAGGGAAATGATTAATATTTAGAGAGGTAACAGATAACTATCTATGTTACAGTACGTGTATTATACCATTCGAATTTATCTCATTACTGACTGAGATGTGCAATTGGAACGGCCTTTATGTCACAATGGTGATGTGGCCAAAAGTAACCATACAAATGCAAGTGACATCTTGCGTTATGTAAAAAAAAATTATCAAGTTTATTTTTTAAAATGGCTAGAACTAAACAAACTGCAAGAAAATCAACTGGTGGTAAAGCCCCAAGAAAACAATTAGCTTCAAAAGCTGCTAGAAAATCAGCTCCATCATCAG
>JAKTTU010000025.1:0-81090 GCA_030581595.1 Yamadazyma blattariae
AAGGTTTCTGCCTAATACTAGCCCAAAAGGGCTTAAATGATGAGTATTTTTAGACTAGTTTATAGTTATATAGCTAGAACAAATGTACGTTTAGTATTAAAAAAAAAAAAAAAAACTAAAAATTTAACCCCCCTCATTGTAAGCCACAATGATAATGGCACTTAGAAGAAACTGTAAACGCAAAATTCAGAAGTAAAAGCCCAATAACATACCAATAGGATAAATAGTTTCCAAATCCCTCAATAATTAAGTAAATGTACATTTGAAACAACATTTAAAATCGAGATTATCCTACCGGTGTCCTATAATCAGATTAGCGGATATCCAAATTGGGATAAAGATTTAGGCAAATTTTTAGTTCTCCATCAATAAACACTTCAACCGACGCCAATTAATTAGGAAATAATGAGATTGTAATTTAATTATCATTTAGTTAGCCTAATTTTTTTTAATCCAAACATATGTGAGTGATTTACGATACCAGATTTCCGTTCAAGAGATAAGAAAAAGAAATTCCTCTCATTCGCTTCAATAAACCTAATACGGGTTTATAGTTCATATATAAGATAATTAATTAGTTGACCAAGCAATGAAATAAACAATTAAGACTTTAGATTTAACTAAGATTAAAAAAAACATTGACAGATGATGTCTAAACTTGCAACAAATCATGGCTTATTTTATAATTAACCAATAAAAATCTTTATCAAAAAGTTCTAATGCCTCATATGTACATCCTAACAACGCAAAAATATGTAGATTAAGTTATTTTTTTAAAAAAAATTGCCTATAATGTTTCAGCCGATAGGATTTTGCAGACTTTGTGTCTTTTTAAAAATGTCCACCCAATAGGAATTAAGGGTTGTCAATTTATGTCAGCCAGGACACGCCATTTTTACTGATAAAAAGATAACGGTTGCGAAAAAAAATAGCATTTGACAGATTCACTATTTAAGGAGGCTACATCTCTTGAAAAAACTTCTTTGTTGATATAGTTGTTGATATCGTCGTTGATATAATTAGATATTATTAGATATTATTCTTAAATATTGCTATTGGTATATTGAAAGATGTCACATATTAAATCAGTTGCAAGTCATGGTTTGACTAGTATGAAATCTAGAACTGAAGATCATATTAATCAAATTTTATCAAATAGGTCTGAAGTTAGACATGTTGTTCCTCAAGATGCTATTGATGATGTTGATTTATTAAAGCAGATTGGTTATAAACAAGAATTAAAAAGAAGTTATAGTACTATTCAAGTTTTTGGTATTGCTTTCTCAATTATGGGATTATTACCAAGTATTGTTTCCACTTTAGCCATCGGTTTGGAAGATGGCCCTGCGGCATTAACCTGGGGTTGGTTTATTAGTGGTATTTTTATTTTAATCATTGGTATTTCTATGTCAATTTTATCTTCTTCAATTCCAACTTCTGGTGGGTTATTTTATTGGTCAAACTATTATTGTCCAGATAAGTATCGTGTTATATTAAGTTTTGTCATAGGATGTTCTAACACGATGAGTTTGACTGGTGGTCTTTGCAGTATCGACTATGGGTTCTCTTTTGAAATACTAGCAGCAGTATTTATTGGAAAGGATGGAGATTTTAATATCACAAATGGTAAACTTTATGGAGTTTTCGCAGGTTGTATTATAGCACAAATTATAATTTGTTGTCTCACTACAAAACATACTGCAAAATTACAAACCTTCTCAATCTTTATCAATTGCTTTGTTATCTTATTATTCTTGATTGCAGTTCCAATTGGTGCAGGTAAAAGTTATGGTTTTAATGATGCAAAATTCATTTTTACTGAACTTGATAATTCTAGAACTTGGACTGGTGGTTGGAGTTTTATGTTATCTTGGATGCCTGCTGTTTGGACTATTGGAGCATTCGATTCTTGTTTACATTTAAGTGAAGAAGCCTTAAATGCCCCTAAATCTATTCCAGTCGGTATTATTGGTAGTATTTCAGCCTGTTGGATTCTTGGGTGGTTTATTTGTATTGTTTTTGCAGCATGTATTAAAAATGGTGATGTTGCCAGAGTTATGGAAACTGAAACTGGTTCAGTTGGTGCACAAATTATTTATGATGCATTAGGTAAAAATTGGGCAGTTGCATTCATGTCATTAATTGCATTTGCTCAATTTTTAATGGGTTGTTCAATTTTAGTCGCTGCTAGTAGACAAATTTGGGCTTTTGCAAGAGATGATGGTTTACCAATTGTTTATAAAATTGTTAAAAAGGTTGATCCAAGAATCAAAGTTCCAGTTAACGCCACTATTTTTGGTGGTTGTTTAGGTTTATTATTAGGTTTGTTAATTTTAATTAATACTACTGCTGCAAATGCTTTATTTTCATTGGCTGTTACTGGTAATTATTTAGCTTGGTCAACTCCTCCACTTTTAGTTTTATTACCTTATGGTGCTAAAAAATTTATTCCTGGTCCATTTTATTTTGGTAAAGTCTTCACAACTGCAATTCATTTCACTGCTGTTCTTTGGGCTGCGTTCATTATTATTTTAAGTATGTTCCCAGATAGTAAATACGTTGAAAAAGATACTATGAATTATACTATCGCTATTAATGGTGGTGTTTGGTTATTAGCCGTTATTTATTATTATATTTATGGTTATAGAAGTTATTCTGGTCCAAAGTCTAATCTTGATCCACTGGAAGAAAGTTCAGATGAAACTGCTCAAAGTGATAATGTTGTACATGAACATAAAGAATAGATAGATAGCTTAGATAGCTATTCTTCTTAAAGATTTATTCAAAGAATAGATAAAAGCTTAGATAGCTTAGAGAAAACATATTGCTTATATATTGTGGAGAAATATAATTAATTGTCATTCTTACACAACTCTTTTTCTACTTTCTTTCTAACCTACTCTATTTTGTGAGTGGGAAGGATTTATTGCAAACTTTTTTATTGTTTTACTTTTTGCAACCATGAGGAACATTATCGTGAAACTAACTTTTTTTTTTTTACCTTTCGTGTTTCACAAAAACTATTTCCTATAATCTTATATTGACCATTAAGTTG
The DNA here is from genome assembly GCA_030581595.1 of Yamadazyma blattariae. Taxonomy (NCBI): domain Eukaryota; kingdom Fungi; phylum Ascomycota; class Pichiomycetes; order Serinales; family Debaryomycetaceae; genus Yamadazyma; species Yamadazyma blattariae. The sequence continues at coordinate 3,056 of JAKTTU010000025.1, forward strand.
CTTCAATTAAGTTTGTTTGTTTTTTGCTTCATTTTTTTTGATTTTATTTTGTTTTTTTCTTTAATCAAAAAATATCGTAAAATTCACAACTTAAAATCTATTGAAAACTATATTTAGACATACAATTTTGATAGGGTTCTCTTAAGCAAAATTCATTCTCCAAATTTTCACACAAAGCCTTTGCAACATAGACTACAGCTTCTCTTTTGAGTATTCATTAGAAAGGACAGTGATTTTAACATTTAATTTTTTGTCTTTTTTGCACCCAAATTTTCTGAGACCCTCTCGTTTTGGTTAAATTAATGATGCTGCATACTTTTTTTCAGTATCGCGAAAACCCCGTGATACATTTAATTTTTTTTTTAATTAGAACTTTCTAATAAAATTAATTATGTCCAATCCAAATGGCTCAGATAGTAATCCTATCACAATAAATGGACCAACCGTACCTGGTAGGAGTCCGAATTCCAATGATTCATCTGAAGTTCAACCATTATTAAATTCATCATTTACCCAATCTACAGTTAATTTTAATGAACATAGAAATATGTATAGAAGAGCTAGAAGTTCAAGTGAAATTAGTATACAACTGATTAAAGAAGAGATTGTTAAATTCAGTAAAAGAAGGTTTTGGTGGTTTTGTGGGTTTGGTATAATAGCTATAATCATTTTACATTTATCATTTTTACCTAGAACTTCATTAAGTAGAGATTATCGTAGATGGCATGATTTACATTTAACTAAAAACGATGTTAAAAGGAATTATTTATTATATAGTGAAGATAATAAACTCGAAGATTATAGTAATGAACAATATATTGAATGGGGGTTAAAAAATATGACAGAAATTTATAAAATGGAAAATACTAATTTAAATGATGGAGATAATTCAAGATTAACAAATTTTATTTTATCAAAATTTAAAGAATTCGGTTTAAAAACTGAAATTAATGAATATCAAAGTAATTTATCATCACCAATTGAAACTACAATTGAACTTTTTGATAATTCTGGTATTGCATATAGTAAAAAAATATTAGAAGGTAAAACGCCAGGATATTTTGGATTTGGTAAAAATATTACAATTGAAGGAGATTTTATTTATATTAATGAAGGTTTAGATAATGATTATAAAACATTATTAGGTGAAGGATTTGAAATTAAAGATAAAATAGCGATCATTAATTCCAATTTTTCAAATATAAATAATGTAAAAATTATTGAAAAAATTTTAATTGGTGAAAGTTATGGAGTCAAAGGGATTATACATTATTATAATTTAGATAATGATAAGGCAATAATTAGAGATAGTTTAATTTATAACTATGGTGATTTAACTATACCAAAAATCCCAGCAATACCAATTGATATTAAAACAATTCAACCAATTTTAAATACAATTGCCACAACTGATAATAATAAATTTTTTAATTGGAATTATTATCCAACTACTAAGAATTTTAAATTAAGATTTAACAGTAAATTTAATAATAATGGTAATAATCCTAATAAAAAATTAAAAAATATAATTGGTACAATTGATGGAATTATTAAAGATGGTGATATTATAATTGGATCATCAAGAGATTCATTTATATCATCAAATCCATCATCAAATAATGTAATTATGCTTGAAATATTAAGACATTATAATAAATTATTCAAATTAGGTTGGAAACCATTGAGAAATATTAAATTTATTTCATTTGATGAAAGTAAAAATGGTAAAATTGGTTCACAAGAATTTTTAAATAATTATAGTAGAAGTGTAATTGCTTTTATTAATTTAGACGATGATATTATTACTGGTGATAATTTTGAAGTTATATCAAATCCATTATTAAATCATTTAATTAAAAAGGTAACTACATTGATTCCTGTCAATGAAGAACTTTTTAATGGAGAAGTTGGAAATAAAGATGAAAATGGAGATGATGATGATGATGACAATGATGGCAACACTTTATTCAATTATTGGAACTTACAAAGTAATAATTTCATTGACAATGAATTAAATAGAATTAGCAATTCCGATAGTGCTATTTTCCAATATCATAAAAATATACCAATTATGAATTTTAAATTTACTGGATCACCAGAGTTTTACCCAAATTCAAATTATTTTGATTATAAAATAGTTCACAAAATCGATTCAAAATTTCAATTACATAATACATTAATTAGATTTATTGGATTTCTTATAATTAGTTTAAGTGAACATGAAGTGGTTAATTTTAAAACTCATGATTATTGTAAAATTGTTAATGATAAATTTAACGTTTATTTACAGGAGAATAATTTTCAAATGAATGAATGGAAATTAAGACCGATTGAAAATTTTGGTACATTTGAAAAATTAATTAATAATTTAATTAAATTAAATAAAAAATTAGTTAATCAATCAAAGATTTTTGATAAATATAATAAAACTGTTCAAAATGGTTTAATTGAAGATTATCCATGGTTTCAAGCTTATAAAAAATTAAAAATTTGGGCTCAATTTAAAGTTACAAATTATAAATTAATTAATTTAGATAAATATTTATTGAAGAAAGATAATTGGAATAGTCATTTACTTTATAATTTACCTGGTTTAAATGATGAAATTAATGATAGTTTACTTTATGATATAATTAAATCAACTAAACTGGGGAATTTTGAATTAACTGTTAAAAAATTAAATGTTATTCATGATGTTTTTGAAAGTTTATATAAAAAGATAACATAGGTTATAGGTTAAAGGATATAGGGTTAATTTGGAAAAATAGGTTTAAATAGGGTGGTTAGAGTGTGTGGAGGATTAGATTTTAGGATGTGCACTGGTTCAAAAAATAAAAGGTAAAAAATTAAGGGTTGAGATTTTTGCAACCTTTTTGATATATAGGTATTAGATTGAATTTTAATAAATAAAAGTAAAATACTAAAGCGGTTAACTATATACGAGTGTAATTAGATATATATCAAGTATTGAAATCAATTAATATAAGATTTTGTTCAATATTTCAAGATGTCACATTTTAATCAAGAAGAACTTAAAATTATTTGGTATTTATCAACTTTAGGTACAACAAAAGTTTATAAAAAAGTCAATAAGAATAGTATTATCAATGTTTCAATCCCCAAAACATGTGAATTGATTGATGATTCAGTTAATTTAAGATTATCATCGAATTTATTATATGGATTATCAATTTTATATAAATTAAAAGTTAATTTTTTCATTAATGATTTATCATTTATAAAATCCCAATTTAGATTACCAATGCTTGGAATTAATGGTAATAGTGGTCAAGGCGGTAACGGTAATACTTTAGGTAATGATTTAATTACTTCAATTACTAAAAAATTAAAGAATTTTTTAAGTGATGATAATAGTTTTGTTATTGATGATTTAATTAATTCATTTGAATTTGATAATATTGAAATTGGTAGAAGATTTGAAATTGAATTAGATAATTCAATTGATGAAACTGATATTGATATGGATATTAATTTTATTAATGAAACCAATAATAATGAAGATTTTGATATTGATTTAAATTTTAGTGATAAAAGTGAAAATTTTGAATTTGGTGATATTAATTTAGATTTAAATTTAGAAAATTTAAATGTTGATTATGAAACCACTAATGAGTCAATTAATCAAGGGAATGATAATAATAATGATGGTAAGGGTAATGGAAAAGACAAAAGAAAGAGAAAATATGCATTAATTATTGACGAAGAAATAAAATTAACATCAAGAGAATATACAAAATTTAATAAAAATTATGAAATCATTATGGAAATTAGTAAATTTGGTAAATTACCAAAAATTACAAATGTACCAGAAATTGAAATTGGTAGAAGATTAACTGAAGAAATTAGATTTGAAATGGATAATGAAGATAATTTAATCAATGATCATAATCCTAATCCTAATCTTAATGTTCATTATAATGATAATGATGAATTTAATGATTTAGAAGATCAAAGATTTGATATTTCATTCCCTGAAATTGATTTATCAAATATTAGATCATCAACCAATTCAAATTCAAGAGCAAGTTCAAGATCTAATTCAATTTATGAAACAATTTCAGGAATTAATTATGAAATTAAAGAGATTAATAAATTTTTTAATTATTTAAAACATTTTGAAAAATTAAAAATTAATTTTAGTGAAATTTGTCCTGCTAGATGTAATAAAAATTTAGTTTGTAAATCATTTATTAGTATTTTAGAATTATCATCAAATAAAATGATTAAAATTGAAAATAATTCAATTGGAATTGAATTAATGAAGAGTAATCAAATTGAAATTATTATGTAAGGAAAAAGATAAGATAAGAGTAAGTGCAAAAAGTATGAGAAGAGTGTAAAAAGAGAGTAAAGAGTGAGAATAAATAGTTAATAAACATAATAATACATTGATAGCTAGACAACAAATCTTTAATTACAACGATAGAATTATTACAATACAAACACAGAAATAAAAATACTTTTCTTTTTTTTATTGAACAATTAAAAAAAGGACAAATGTCACTAAAGCGATAGAAAATTAATGATATACTTATTTTTCATCATGTTTAGCAAATTCATCTTCAGCTTCAGCTATTTCACCATCTTCAGGTTCTTCATATTCAGATTGATGTAAAGATAAAGTTGGTTTAATAGCAGCAGAATCTAAAGTCCAAGAAGCTAACGCATTTTCGGCATCAATAATAATTTGTTTTGAAGCTTCATAACCGTCATAAGCAGGTCTAGTTTCACCAGGAGTAACAGCAGAATCATCTAATAATTCTAATAAAGCTTTACCATAACCAGCAATTAAAGCATATTTTTCAGCTAATTCTCTTGTTGCATCAAATTGATAATTAAAAGCAGCTTTTAATTGTTCTCTTGTAATATTTGATAATTGAGCTTCAGCAACTAAAGATTCAGCTTCAGCTCTAACTAATTCTTGTTCTAAAACTGAAATTTTTGGAGATTGAGGATCTTTATATTTTAAATGAGCAATTTCATCAGTAATTTTTTGTTTTCTATCTCTTGAAGGTTGAACTGAACCTTCAATATTTCTAATAGTTTTTAAAGTAATTCTATATTGATCATATTTATCAATATATTGATCTTCTAATTCACCAATTTCATAAATTAAAACACCTAATTTATCAGTTACATCAGAAACATCATCATCATTTTCTTCACCCCAAGCACTTAATTGTTTAGCAACATCTCTTCTTTCTCTTGCAGTTAATTCTAAAGCTCTCATAACATTTTTTTCCATTTTAATATATTGACTTAATTTTCTTGATAATTCTGGACCAGTTGAACCTGCAACAGTTTTTCTAAAAGTTGAAGCAATACCACTTTTACCAAAAAATTTTGATTTTGTTGATGAAGGTGGAGGTGGAGGACTTTGTAATTGAGAGGCAGTTGGAGCCTTTTGAGATCTTAAAGAATAAGTTCTATGCATTTTTTATCTAATTAATTTAATATTTCAATTCAATTGAAAAGAAAAAAATGAGTTAAAATTTAAAAAAAAGTGCGAGCAATATAACCCTTATATATTAATTGAACGAACTTTAGTTTTTAAGTGGGCAGAAACACATTTTACTTGCTGTAATTTATATACAGGTCAATTTTAATCAAATGACGAAATTTTTAAAAATAACAAATTTTTAAAAATAACTTTAGGAAGTGAAATCTTTTAATAAACAGACAAAAAAAAAATATATATATATGTCAATTGAATAACGATAGTGTCAATTGATACAAATTGATGTAGTTAAAGATAACTGAGAGTCAAATAGAATAATGTATCATTTAGTGCAGTGGAATTGGAATTGTGAAATTGAGATTGAGCAAAGAAAAAAATGGATGAACAGATTTAAACGAGAAAATGAGAAATTTGGACACAAAGACTGAAACGACAGCGAGAAACAAATTAGTGAGTTAGTGATGAGTTAGTGATGAGCTAGTGATGAGTTAGTGATAGTGAGAGAGTGAGTTAGTGATAGTGAGTTAGTGATAGTGAGAGAGTGAGTTAGTGATAGTGAGTTAGTGATAATTGGTTAGTGAGTTAGTGAGAGAGTGTGTGAGTGAGAGACAGAGAGCCAAATTTACATGACTTCAAAATAACTACATTGACAACTAAAATTACATTATTAAAACCTTATTTCATGTAAAAAAAAAAGAATGATAGTGATCTACAAACACTTATTATTATAATACCCTTTTTAACTACAAAAAAGCCTTTTTTCTGTTTTCTCTCATAATATTGCTATTTTATCGCTAATTGCAACTTTTAAGGTTCATCAGGGGAGTTTAAAAAATATATTACCATTACAATAGTTTAAACAACCACAAATAAGTAAATAAACTCAACTCAATTGATAATCGATTGATAATTAATTGATAATCAATTAGGATTAATTGGTAAATTAAGTGTCAAGTGATATTTTACTTAACACTTGTTTAAAAATGATATGATTAGATCTTTTTATCTATATTTTCTTAGTCTTTAGACCTCTTCTCATACTAATTCAGGGTTTTTCTTTAGGGAAAAAGTTTAATAGAAGGTAGTGTACTTTTGACTAAAATCACACTTTGCTCAAAATGACTTTCTGGCAAAAAGATAAATCGGCCATCCACGACTCTTAGATAAAAAATCAGACAGACATGGAACATTTGATATAGAAGAGAAAGAGCCAGACAAAAATAGACATAGACCCAATTCTTATAGATACTTCAATTTTTATAGATCAATTGTGAGCCAAAATTATATCCTAATTCCTAATTTCTTCCTATAATTCCATAGTTATTGATTGATTATCAAATGGATCAATCTCTAAATTAAATAAATCTTCTAAATTATTATTTAAACCTGAAAATAAATATTCAACATTTAATTGTACATTAATATCATTCTTTTTACTCCAATTTTCAGTAACTGTTGCAAAACTTAATTTTTGTTTCCATCCATAATCATCAAATTTATTAAAATCAACATTTAATGTACTATTTTGATTTTGATTTGCATTTTCATTTTCAAAATTAAAAATATCTGGTTTTATACTTCTTAAGTGATCTAATGAAAATTTTAAAAATACACAAGATTTAAATGATGAATAATGTGAATTAGTATAAATTGAAATTGATTGATAAATTTCAATAAATTTACCTAAGAATTTTTTAATTATTGCAGTTTCAATTTCAATATCATTTTTACCAATTATTAAATTATTATTTATTTGGAAAAAATTAATTAATCCAATTGAATCAATCGAATTAAATTTTTCAATTGCATTTTTAATTGAAAATTTACCATCAATAACCTTTAATGAAATTAAACTAAATCCAATTATACTCATTTTAAATGTAACTATAAGCCTTGATTTAATAAATTTATCTAAAATTTCATTGAAAAAAATTTCTTTATTAACTGTAAATTTATAAATAATTCTAGTTATAATAAATAACCTTTCAAGTGCCATTGATAAATAATTATCTCTTTCAATTTTACTTTCAACTTTATTAAGGTAAAGAATTAAAAAAATTGAAAATTCTTTATACGTTAAATCAAGTCTTAACAAAAATTCTTTTGATTTTTCACTTAAATCTTTAAGATTTTCACCAATATTATTACCATTTCCATTACCACTATTATTACTATTACTATTAAACAAATTATCTTTATTCTTTATCAATTGATTAAAATTTCTAATTTTTTCATTCATTAATTCTGATGATTTATTTAAAATATTACATATTTTATTTGGATCAACAATCCTGTTATTAATTTTTGTATTTAAAAATTCGTTTATAATTATTGATATTTCTTGTTTAATTTCAAGTATTCTAATTATACTCAGTTTTTCATTTTTTAAATAATTTAATTCAATTGGTATTAATTCATTATATTTTAAATTACAATTAACTCCATTATCAAATGAACTAGTTAAATCAAAATATCTAACATTAATCCAAATTTTTTTCCAATTATTAATTTCTTTGGCACTCAATATACTTGTTGGATATTTCTTTGAATCTTGACTTAACCCAATTATTCTTGACGTGGTTAAAATTATTGAATTTAAAATATTTGTATTTAATGCTGAATCATCTTCTTCCATACAATGAATTTTATAAATTCTTAATAATAATAATCCTTGTACTTTTAAAACCGTAACATTTTTAAAAGAATTTAATGATGTTAATAATCCTGATGCAATATCAATATATGCTTCATTTATATAAATATTGGGATCCAGTGTTAAATAAAGTATTTCTTCACTTCTTAAATTATCATACGAGAATTTAATTAATATTAATAATACTCCAATTAATGTACTTTGGGTACTTTTATTTGGCTTTATCAAACTATAAGTAATTTTATCTTCTAAAATATCGAAAATTTCTGATAAAATTTTTTCTCTTTCAAATATAACTAAGTAAATTTCAAAATTTTCAAAAAGTTTATTAATTAAATAATTTATATCTTTTAAATTGGGTAATTTACCTAATTCATTTAAATTAACTTGCGAGGAATTTGGTTCATTATAACATGTTTTCATTCCTTGTTTCAGTGTATCTAAATACCTTGCAAAAATATCAATTGCATGAGAATCTTCAAGAACTATCGCTGAAAACGCCGAAGGTTCCAAATAATGTATATTCGATTCAAGAACGGCATACCCTTCAAATTGAAGTTTACCAACTTTGTTATTGTCCATTATATTACCGTTTGAATTTTCATTTCCATTTCCATTTCCATTTCCATTTCCATTTCCATTTCCATTCCCATCATTCATAAATACATTATCATTACCATAGTTTAAATTACTACCTCCTTGTGAACCAGAATAACTCCCTCCACCAATACTATCATGCCTTCTTTCACTTGAATCACTTCCAGAAAATGGCAGCCTAGTACTAGGTGGTGTTTGATTTATAATACTTTGTTGATGATTTACAATTTTTTCCAATTCTTTAATCTTATTCTTTAATACTGTAATTTCAATATTTTTCTTAATTTGTTCATCTTCAATATTCTTAGGATAAATATTAATTTGATTAGTTTGAATTGGTCCATTTGTACTTGCAGTTAACCCTGGATTTGAATTTATTCCTGAATCTTCATATCCACATTGTTCAATACATTTATCAATTACACATCTACCACAATATGGTCTTGCTCTATCACATCTGGTTTTCTTTCTTCTGCAACTATGGCAGGAAGCAGCAATTCTATTCCTTTTTGATTTGACTTCTTTCGAATCGGGCATAACTCTTTTCACTTGTATTTAGTATCTAATCTGAATTCTTTTTTGGATAACATTTTTCCAGGTATTTAGTGAGACCTTTTGCATCCATATCCGTAATTACGCGGATTTTAGGAGATTAATTTGAAATGACTTTAAAGATAGTTACTACTTATAAGCTACATATAAGTAGTGGTTTTATTATAATGAATGGTTCACTAAGTATAGCTCATGAAGATAGCTTACTTTGTGACAATGAATGGGGTTGAAAAAGGTAGGAAAGCCGAGTGGGTAAAATGAGATAGGAAAAAAATTATTTTAGCCAATATACATTAATACTAATAATACTTAGTACTTCATTCACCATTAAGAGACATTTTAGTACTATCTACTAACTAATAATTTCTCTTTATACACTCAACTTAACTCTCTTTTTATCATCACCAATTTCTCTTTTATATAATTTTAATCCTGATAAGATTCTATAATAATCTTCTTCTAAAGATTGATAAGTTGTTTGTAATTTATCAAATCTAGTTGCTTTATCTAAAGTTAATAAAGCTTCTTTATTTTTTTCATATAATCTTTTTTTAATAAATAATCTAATATCTTTTAATTTTAAATTTTGAAAATTTTTATAATTACTTAATAAAATCATTTCAATTAATCTATTAAATTGCCTTTTTTCAAATTTTTGTTGAATTTTAAAATTTTTAATCCAATCATTAGTTAATAATTCAAAATTAATTGATTTAATATCAATTAAATCTTTTAATCTATTTAAATCTGATTTATCTCTTAAATCATCAAAACTTTCATTAGGATCTTCAACTACAATTTCAACAATATTTGAATCTTTTAACCAAAATTTATATAATCCATTATAAAATTTTGATCCAATTGATTTCCCTTGATATGTTGGTAATATTATAAATTGACTAATTTTTTTCCTAATTTCTTTAATTCCTTTATCAAATTTTTCAGATCCTGGATATTTCCAATAATTATAAACTGTTGTAAATCCAACAATTGATGGATTTAAGGATTCTGATTCTGAACTTGAACTTGTTTCAGGAAATTCATAAATTATATATAAATCCCATAAATCATCTTTAAAATCAATATATGAACCAGCTTCAATAAATAATAATACTAATATTTGTAATCTTTCTTGTAGTTCAATACCTTGTAAATTTTTTAAATCAATTTTATAAATTTTATAATTTTCAAACTCTGAAATAATTTCACCTGGTATTTTATAATTTTCCTTTTCTTTATTAATTAAATCAATCCATTGAACTTCATCTTTAAAAACTGTCGATTTTGGTAAATATTTCATCATAACTTCTTTAGGATCAACAATATTCATATCATCATCATTTAATTTTTCATCATATTTAACATTCAAAAATGGATAAAATGTATAATGATCGAAACATAAAAATATAATTAAATTTTTATAGCCAAATACAGTTTCACTATCACCAAAAATTGGATAAGTAAATGTAGGTTGGAAATTCACCGCTTTACCACCAGTAGTAATGAATAATTTTAAACTTTCGTTGGCTGAATTAGTCCATAATTCAGGTTTTAATAAATCTGCCATAATACAACGCGTTAAAGTTGAATTTTTCAGGTGCGAGCAAAAAGTATATTAGCATCAAGAAAAAGTATGGGTTGAGAGAATTAAGACTTGAGAGATTGATTTGAGAGATTGGTTTTCTTTCTCACATTATATTTATTAAAAACTCTTAAATAACTTAAATTTTATACCTATTCAGTTACAACAACTAAATCACCCGCTTCAACCATATCACCATTTTTATGGAAAATTTTAACAACTTTACCAGCTTTTGTAGCACTAACAGTCATTTCAGTTTTCATTGCTTCAACAACAATTAAACCTTGACCTTGTTTAACTACATCACCAACTTCAACTAAAGGTTTCCAGAATCTACCACTATATTCAGAGTAAACCATTTCTGCATCATCACTAAATTTATCTTGCTCAGTACTAACTGGTTGAGAAGATTTAGCTAATTCAGCATTTGAAATTTGAATTAATCTATTAAATTCATCTAATTTGTCACCACCTTGATTTTTTTGAAATTCTTCAATTGATTTTGCATTATCTTGAATCCATTCTAAATATTTAGTATGATCAAAAACAGTATCAATAATATCAACTTTAAATTTACCAGCATTCATTTCATCACTAAATTTATCAATTTCTTCTTCACTAACTGGATAAAATTCAACTTGATCAAATGGTGATAATAACCATGGTCTTTCATCTGAATGTGATGATAATGTTAATTTATCCCAAATTGGTACAGTTCTACCAACTAATTGATAACCACCTGGTGATTCCATGGTATAAATACACATATAACTACCACCAATACCAACAGTACCATTTGGTGTAAAAGTTCTTGATGGATTATATTTTGTACCTAAAAATCTTTGTCTAGGATCTAATGGTACAGCACATGGTGCACCTAAGAAAACATCACCTAAACCTAAAACAAGAAATCTTGCAGTATATAACATATCTTTAACATCTGATCTTTCAATACCATTAATTGATGCAATAAAATCAACATTATTTGGTAACCATGGAGCTTCACTTCTAATTGTTTCACTATATCTTTTAACTGCATCCATTGTCTTTTTATCTTCAAAAGCCATTGGTAATTTAATAATTCTTGATGGTACTTTCCATTTATTAACGAAAACAATTTCTTTTTCAATTGAAATTAATTTTTCTAATAAATCTTGTTGACTAATATTATCAAATTCAATTAAAACTGATCTGACTCCTCTTGACATTTCAACAATACCTTGAGTTTTCCTTTCATTAATAATATCAATTAATTTATGAATTCTATAACTTAAATTTAAATCCATTGTATTATTACCATATTCAATTAAAATATATCTATCACCAGCTTGTCTATAAACTACTTTTGGTGAAGTTTTACTTTGTTCAATAATTGATAATACTGGATCATTAGGATTCATTAAAATTTTATTATCAAATGATGGTAATTCACCTTCAAAATTTTCAATAATTTTATCTTGAGTAGTTTTTAAATTTTTAGCAACTTCCCAATCTAACGGAATAAATTGAATTAAATCACCTGGTTTAACTTGACCAATTTTCCACATTTCAGCTTCTGCAACAACTGCTTCACAAACAAAACCTCCTAATGATGGACCATCACATGTTAAAATAACTGGTTCATCACCAGTAAAATTAATTGCACCTAATGAATAAACATAATCATGAGCATTAGATGGATGTAAACCTGCTTCACCACCATCTGGCCTTGCCCATTTAGGTTTTGGACCAATTAATCTAACACCAAATCTATTTGAATTATAATGAACTTTCCATTCAGATTTAAAAAATTCTTCAACAGATTCTTTTTTGAAAAAATCTGGTGAACCATGTGGACCACAAGTAACTCCAACTTTCCAAGATTTTTTAGAATTAAAATCATATGATGGAATTAATTGTTTTGGTACAGCAATTGGTTTAGAAACTGGTAATGGTAATGAGCAACTAGCTAATTCTGGTTGACCTAAAAATAAAACATCACCTAATTTTAAAACTCTACCATTATAACCACCTAAATTACCTAATGCAAAAGTTGATCTTGAACCTAAATATTCAGTAACATCAATACCTCCTCTAATAGTTAAATAAGCTCTACAACCTTTAGTTAATTTACCAATACTTACTTTATCACCAGATTTAATTTCGATTGGTTCCCATTGATTAACTTCAGTTTCATTAACTTCAATTTTAACTTCACCACCAGTGACAGCTATAACAGTATCATGATGGAATAAGAATTTTGGACCATTTAAAGTAATTTCAATACCTGGAGCCTTTTTGTGATTACCAACAATTCTATTACCAATTCTAAAAGCATACTCATCCATACATCCTGATGGTGGAACACCAATATGCCAATAACCTTTTCTACCTGGATAATCTTGAACAGTAGTATAAGCACCAGGATTTAAAACTTCAAATGCAGTTGGTTGATATTTATAAGTATCTAATATTTTTGTATGCATTTTGCAATCTTCAAACATTTTAGAATTTGCAATTGATCTTAAATAATCAACATTAGTAATACATCCATAAACAACAGTTTCATTTAATGCTTTTCTTAATTTAACTAATGCATCATTTCTATCTTTACCATGAACAATAATTTTAGCTAATGTTGGATCATATTCAGCAGAAATAACAGTACCTTTTTCAACCCAGCCATCAATTCTTGCCCACTTTGGGAATTTAACTTCAGTTAATTGACCTGGCGATGGCATAAAATCTTTAACAGGATTTTCAGCGTATAATCTTGCCTCCATTGAAGCACCAGTAACAGTAATTTCCTGTTCTTCTAAATTTGGTGCAATATCACCGGCAATTAATAACATCCATTCAACTAAATCAAAACCAGTAACCATTTCAGTAATTGGATGTTCAACTTGTAATCTTGCGTTAACCTCTAAGAAATAAAATTCATCTCTTTTTTCATCATAAATAAATTCAACTGTACCAGCACATTTATAATTTAAAATTGATGCTAATGATTCAGCGGCTTTTCTCATTTTAGATCTAGTTGATTCAGGTAAATTTGGAGCAGGAGTTTCTTCAATAACCTTTTGATTTCTTCTTTGTAATGAACAATCTCTTTCACCTAAAGCTTTTGCTTTACCATATCCATCACCTAATATTTGAATTTCAACATGTCTAGAATTTTCAACAAATCTTTCTAAGAATACACCATCATCACCAAAATATGATTTACCTTGATGTTGAACAGTTTCAAAAATTCTTTCAATATCATCTTCACTATCACATTTTTGTAAACCAATACCACCACCACCGGCAGTCGACTTAACCATAATTGGATATTCTAATTTTCTTGCAACTTCTTTTGCTTCTTTAGAATCTTTAATTAAATTTGAACCTGGAACTAATGGAACATTTGCAGCCTTGGCAATTTCTCTTGCACTATGCTTTAAACCTAATTTTCTAATTGCATCACCTGCTGGACCAACGAAAACAATACCTTCTTTTGTACATCTATCAGAGAAATCAGCATTTTCCGATAAAAATCCATAACCTGGAATAATGGCTTCAGCACCTGAATCCTTAGCAGCTTTAATAACTTTTTCAATTGAAATATAAGTTTCAGCAGCTGATGTACCATGTAATGGGACTGCAATATCAGCTTCTAAAACATGTTGAGCATATTTATCTAAATCTGAATAAATTGCAATTGACTTAATACCCATTTTTTTTAAAGTTTTAATTATCCTAACAGCAATTTCACCTCTATTTGCTACTAAAACTGAATTAAAAGGTTTTTTATTTTTTTTTGCATTTTCTGATTCAATAAAATTTTTCCAACCACCGAATTTAGTAATTTCAATTGTACCAGATTGTTTATAACCAAATTCCTCACAAATAAATGATTTAATAATTGAACCATCTTCAGTTTCAACTGAACCAATACCTAAAGGTTGTGGAACCATACTAATAAAATCACCAAATTTTTCTAATGGGATTGAATAAATTTCAATATAAATATTATTACCACCAGTTTCATTATCAGGATTAATTTTTCTTAAACCAGGTTTTAAAATTGGACCGTTTTTAGGTAAACAATATAATTTATAATTTTTAGTTGTACGAGTTTGTTTAATAAATGTTGCATTACATTTTGTTAATTGCCAATGTAATTCAAAACCTTTTAAATGAGCACCAACAACTGCTAATTCAATTGAGGACGAAGGATTTGGTTTTGGAACATTAATTAATAATTCATCACTTGTACCAACTAATTTATTTCTTACAATACCACCAAATCTATTTGAATTATTATGATTGTTTTTCAAAAATTTATTTGCTAAATCTAATAATGCAAAATCATTAAATTTTTTTGACATTAAAGTAATACCAAATGGTAAACCATCAGATCTAAAACCTGCAGGAATTGCTAAAGCTGATAAATCAGCTAAATTAACAAAATTTGTATAAGTACCTTGATAACTATTAATTTTTATTGGTTCATTTTGAATTTGTTCAATAGATGGATTTAATGGAGCGGTTGGGAAAATAATAGCATCAACAGAATCCATTATTTCATTAATTTTTTGTATTAATGCTTGTCTTTTATATTCATAAACAAAACAATTTGCACCAGTATATTTTTCACCACCTGAAATAATTTTTGCAACAGTCGGATCTAAATCTTCCTTTGGTGGATTAGTTGCAAAAAAATCTTTTGTTGCAACATATCTTTCAGTAACCCATGGTCCTTCATATAATAATTGAGCTAATTGTACGAAAGGATCAATATTAACTGATTTATTTTGATATTTTAAATTTTTAGTAAAAATTTCAACTGCTTTATTATAAACTTTTGGATTTTCTTCTTCACCATACCATATTAAATTTGATGGAATACCAATTGTTGGATTATAAAATGATAATAATGGATTTGATGGTAAAGATCTTGAATATTCATCATATTCAAAATCTGGTTTAGCCATAATATCTAAAAGTAATTGAGAATCTTGTAAATTTAATGAAAAAATTGAAACACAATCTAATGATTTACATGCTGGTACAACCCCTTTACATGAAAATATACCTTTAGTTGGTTTTAAACCAATTAAATTATTTAAATGAGCTGGAACTCTACCACTACCAGCAGTATCAGTACCTAAAGAAACTGGAACAATACCTCTTGCAACAACTGATGCACTACCAGCTGATGAACCACCACTAACATATTTATTATCAAAAGTATTTGGAGTAATACCATATGGTGATCTTGTACCAACTAAACCAGTTGCAAATTGATCTAGATTAGTTTTACCAATAATAATAGCACCTTTATCTCTTAATAATTTTACAACGGTAGCATCTTCCTCTGGATCATATTTAAAACTTGGACAAGCTGCAGTAGTTGATAAATTTTTAACATCAATATTATCTTTAATTGCAATTGGAACACCATAAAGTGGTAAATCTAATTTATTACTATTACTTTGTAAAAAATCCCATTGATGTTTTAAATTTTCTTCAGAAATAATTGAAATCCAAGCTGGATCATCATCTTTTTGATCTTTAACTAATTGTAATAATAATTTAAATGATTCATTTGGTGTAGAATCATAATGAAATTTCTTCCATTCATTAATAGTCCAACCAATATATGACATTATTATTATTCTTATTAATTATTATTAATTAATTTTCAAATTAAGATAAGAAAAATTGATTATAAAGTTTTTATCAATTAATTTGGATTTTAATTGATCTTATACAATTGTCCAAAATCCTATCTTTTTATCAGTGGGAAACACCGAGATCTTTTCTAAGTAGTGCGGTTGCGCATAAAACAGGATTTCCAGTACTGTAAAATCGATTTTAATAAATTTTGGAAACTAACAACTAAAATGGCCCAAACAAGGGCCAATTTTTTGAAGGGCCGGAACTTTTAAAACACAATTTTTTTTTTCCTATAATTTATTTATTTTACAATCGTTGATGTAATCATTGCGTCAGCCAATTTGCATTATAAAAACCACCAAATATCCTACTCAAATAGTCTGGTTAATTTTTTCTTTTGATTGCAAAAAAAAAATTCAAAGGAAAATTCAAGAGTTTTTGTAATTAACGGGGGATACAAGATTTTAAAAGCTTATTACACATAATAAAACTATTATAAACTAACTTTAATATTCCTTTAATCCAGTTTAGTCAATTTTTATTCTTAGGTTTGCTTTTGTTACTATCTTCTGGTTTTAGTTATGGTTTTTTTGCACTTAAAAGTTAACTTCATTCTAAACTGAAAAACTACTCTTAATTATGGGTGTACGGATTTTGCGATTTGATTGGTTAAAGATATTGAGATATCCCGATACCATTGAATATTTTTGATCTCACTACTGTGTTAACGGGAGGAAGACCACTCCTTATCAGTTCGCCCTAACGGGAGTGATGCGATTGAATTTTCAGGATTTTCAGGATTTTGCAGCCGTACAAGAATGTAAATTTTTTTATAAAAATTATTTTTTAATCACACGATGGTAACAGGTGTAGAGATCTTAAAATTTTACAGAAGTAATTTAGAGAAGTATTTTTTACACATATTAAAACACACATTAAAACACACATTAAAACACACATTTATTATTTATAAAAATCTCTATCACTTTATATATAACTCTCATACATAATTTATTCCTTTTTATCCAGGTCCCCACTTAAATAATCATCAATATTTCTAGCTTCAATAACACCACCACCAGATTTACTCATACTTAATAATTGATTATCAACTTGAGATTGAACAGCAATTAATTTTTCAGGGTTAGCTTCTTGCCATTGTTTAACTTTATAACTTTGACCAGTTAAATCCCAATAAATACCTCTTGCAACCGTTAAAATTGAATCTCTACCTTCCCAAATTGGTGCAAGAACAGTAACGAAAAAGCACATAAAGATCCAAATAAATCCAACAACGACCCAACCAGTGAAAAATTTCTTGGAGAAAATATAACGAGAACCATAAAGTGCAAATGGGAAAATAACCACTAAACTTAAAATGAAAATAGTTGAAAAAATAGCTGCAATATATAACGATCTTTTCAATCTTTCACTTTCTTCAACGTATTTATCTTGATTAACCATTGCAATTTCATGAGCAATTATTGAAGTTTGAGATTTCAAGGATTTAATATTTTGTTCATTATCTTCTTTAGCACCACCTTCAGCAATAATTAATTCTTCTTCTTCATCAACTCTTTTAATTGATTTTAAAATATCCCAATCAAAATTTTGTGGTTTAAAAATTAAAATTAAAATTGGCATTATAATTAATGGTGTTAATAAAGCAACAACATTACCTGTTAACATAGCATCATCTTCAAAAGTATTTAAATAACTTACGGAACCAAATTTTTTACCACTACAGACTAACCAAGCCATAATTGCTAAAGCAGTTGCAATTGGTGGTGTGAAACAAACTGATTGCCAATTAAGTTGTTTAAGGAAAAGTGAACCAATTAATGGGAAAACTCCACCTCCAATAATAACCCCCATCATTTCATATAAATATCCCATTGAAACATCAGCATAAAAAAGTCCAATTGCAAATCCTGCCATAATATAAGCAAATACAACAACAGCCAGATGTGAAATAAGTAAAAGTTGTTTACCACTTGCCTTTGGATTAATATAACTTCTATAAATATCAAAAGTACAAATTGTAGAAGCTGCCATAAATTCAGCTGAAAGTGCTGATGTTACAGCGGTGAAAATTAATAATAATGATGCAACTGCTCCACCTTTTCCTAATAAAGCAACTGAAGCATTTGGTAAAACTAAACCTGAACTAACTTCAGCAGGAGTCATTTTAACTGGATAAGTTGGCCAATCTGGAGTATTTTCTAAAGCTCTTGCAGCAAAACCCATAGTTAAACTTAAGAAAAATGGAATTGCAAACCAACAAATACCACCAAGAAGATAACCAGGCATAGTAGCTGAAGGATCTGAAGCTAAAGCTTTACCTAAATATGAAGTATCTAAGAAAACTGATCCACAATTACCAACAACATTAATAATATAAAATATAACTGCTGAAGTTGATCTCATAGTTAATAAACTACCATCTTGATTACCAGATATTGGATTAGTAATTGCATCTTCAGTAAGTCTTTCCCAAACAATACCTGGAGAACCTAACTTATCACTTGAAGCATAAACAACAAAACCAAAAATAATAGTAATAAGAACAACCATGGCAGAATTAACATAATCGGTAATAATTGTTGCTTTCAAACCTCCAACAACGGTATACATCGCAACACCTAATGGAAGTAATAAACAACATGCAACAATATGCATACCAGTTAAACTATTAATACTTGCAGATGCACCAGCTAACAACATAGCAGTAACTAAAATATTAGTAATTAAAGCCCAAATACTGAAAACTATATGAGTAGCAGTTCCATAACGAGTTTTCATAATTTCTAAATAAGTATGAACCCCTGGACCAATTTGTTTAACTCTAACCGCAACAACTGAATAAACTACAATATATGTTAGTATTTTTATTCTTTATCTATAGTTTTTTTTCTTGATCTTCTAAAAATAATTAAAAATTTGTATATGCGATTAATAAAAAAACAATCACAAAATTGTCAGTTTTCCATCATAAAATACATAAAATTAACCATTTTTTGATCAGAAAAAGATGATTACATTCGACTAATCTGAAACATTGCACCAGCAGCATACCCATAACTTCCGAAGACTCCATTCTTATAAGCTTGGGCAGTACTGGTCAATAAAGAAGCACTCCAAGTCCAACTAGAAACAACGGCAGCTGAAATTAAGAATTTACCAACTCTTCTACCTGAAGTTGAAAAATTTTCAGCAGTAATAACTTCCTTTTTATATCTTTGTAATAACCAAGTAATAGCCATCATACCAAAGGCAAAGAAAAGACCTAAACCTAAGACAACACCATAACCAGCACCTTGACCTAAAACAACGAAACCTGACATCTTTTCTTAAATCTCAACTTTCAAAATTCTTTATTTTTATTAAGACACAATTTATAACAAACAATTGATAAAAGACAATTGATTATAATATTAATGAATGAAGTTTAGAATGATTTAAAATTTATGGGTAACTGCAATGCTTTATATAGGATATTAATTGAGTTCTTCTGATAAAGATATTTCTTGATAAGACCTTTTCTCACACAAAGGGCCCGCATAAAATTTTTGTTTCTTTTTTTTTTTGACATGTATTTGTAAGATAACGAACTTAAAAGGGTAGTTAACCAATATTAGAATACAGTTTTTTTTTTGTGTGGAAAAATAGACAGATGATGGCTTTGATAATGCAGACTAATTGAATTATAAATTAATTTTTCAACTAAGTTTAATCGTTTAATCTTAAGTTTTTAGTTAAAAAAGACACTAATTCAATGACTAGCAATTAGAATGCGTTTTAAAACGGCGCAAATTGAATATCTGGGACAAAGAGGTTAGATTGTTACAATTGAAATTTTTCTTTGGTTTTATTCCATTTTGATTAGCATTGATTTGATAAAATCGAGCAAAAAAAAAATGTAAGAAAAAAAAAATTTCCTTGTCCCCTTAAAAGGCCCGATCGAAAAAATAAACATTTAAGCCAGATGATGACTTCGAGTCATATGGCAATTATATGGAGATAATGATATTAAACCAATTAAAAGAAACTCAATAATCAACTAATCAAATAATCAACTAATCAAATAATCAAATAATCAAATAATCGAATAATCATTTAATTATTTTTTAATGATAATGGAAATAAGTTTTATCAAAAGATGTTGAATGATATCAAGATAGAAAAAAATGATTAGCGTTGATTGCAAGGGACTAAGTAAGTGGACCAACTTATATTGCATTCACAAAAGTTGTTGTCAAATTGTTCATCAATTATAATAGAAATTGAATTTATCAAGCCTACAATGTTTAAACAATGAACAACTATGCTTTAGGTTTGTTTATCTCTTTGACCTTATTTTATCTTTTTTAACTTTTATTAACTTTTATTAACTTTTATTATCTTTTATTATCTTTTATTATCTATGGTTTTCGGGTGTTAAATGGTAATAAGATTTTCTTCTGTTGCAGACGTTATTTTTTTTTTGCGGTATTAGGTGTACTGGTATTAGTGTTGGTATTAGGTGTACCGGTCTTAGGTGTGTTGGTCTAAATGAGTTTTGCTACTTTTCTAATCATAAAAGTACACCAGTACATCAAGAAATCTGAATAGGTGTTTATCTCAGAAATCCATCCAGAAGAAAGTAGGGTAATGCGGCTTATAAGATTTTTTTGGGCATAGATGTCGCTGTGGCCAATTGTCGTAAGATTATTTTTTAGAGCTAAGGCATAAAAGTTATTTTTTTACCACAATTAATTGAAAGATTAATTGGGAAATGGTGCAATTGGATTTAAGGTTAATTTAAGTAAAAGGATTTTCTTTTTAAATTCGACAATTTCCATTATAGTTTTGTTACAGTTTTCGAAATTTTCAAAAGAAAGGAGAGTGAGAGGTACATCACAGATAATTTGCTGTACATATATGTTATTGGAATTTACCCTCCCCACGTGCGTTGCAGTTGCAGTTGCAAATATTAAAAATTTGCCCTTTTCTGCTATAAGGAAATATGTAATAGTATGAAAAGCCATTATGTATAATCCATTAAAGTTTAACTAAGGTTTATTTGATTTTGATTCTAATTCATTGGTTAACATAGAGACAAGTAGACAAAAATAGAAAAAAATACAGAAAAATAGAAAAAAGTAGAGACAAGTAGAGAAAAATAAGAGACAAGTAGATACAAGTAAAGATATAATTAACAAGGATAGAGAAACAACTGATGACAGAATTATTGGATCTATATATATAGAACCTTAAATTGTTTTTTTTAGACAATATTTTTATACCATTAAGACTACGTGTATTATTTTTTTTAGTATCCCGCCTTAACTTTAATTTTCCCATTAAAAATTGGCTTTTTGATGGGGATACAGAATTTATGTCAATTGCAACTGAGCTTTTTTCTTTAGTTATCTGATATATATACGATGTAAACTTCCATCTAATATAAGAAAGTCAGATGTTAATTGAACTGTTTTAATTGAATTCTTAGTTGTTAATTCAATCGAATCAAATGGCAATTTTTTTACGAATAATTTTTATTTTTAGTTAAACATTCGTGTCTCTACAGTATTATTTTGCTCACAAATTTAAAACCCTATTACCAAAAAAAAAATAGTATTTTGATAGAAATTTGTTAAATTTTTAAGATTTTTAGAATTTTCAGGACTTTTTTGATTATAATTCTAGTTTCTTGTTTAGCTGTCAAATTTTTTCCAATATTTTGATATTTTCTTTCATTTCTTTCTTAATTTTTTATAAAAATTAGTTACGTACGCTTTTGATAATAATATAACAGAACAGGACGATTTTTTTCAGACTATTTTTTGCATACACCGACAAGTTTATAAAATCAACAATTTTAAAAAATCAACAATATCAAATAAAGTTAAGGATATTCAAGGACAATTAAATTATTAATATTATGACTATGTTTAGTAAAAGGTCAAAATTACTTACATTTTTAATTGTTTTACTTTTAGTACTTACATTAGGTCTCATTACTTACACTGACTCAATAACTGATGTTGTAAATAACAATAAAACTTTAAGTGACTACAAATCTTATTTAGATTCTTTCACTGATGGTAGTCAACCACCTCCACCACCTCCTCCATGGGGCCCACCACCAC
Organism: Yamadazyma blattariae; assembly: GCA_030581595.1. Lineage (NCBI taxonomy): Eukaryota > Fungi > Ascomycota > Pichiomycetes > Serinales > Debaryomycetaceae > Yamadazyma > Yamadazyma blattariae. The sequence goes on from JAKTTU010000025.1 coordinate 25,690, forward strand.
CACCAGGAGGCCCACCACCTCATGGTAAAGGTAAACCTGGTAAAACTGATAGTAATTTAAATTACTATGATTCAAATCTTGATGGTCATAAACCAGAAATTGAAAAAGTTTCAAATTATAAGAATGAAAAAATTATTTTATTCCCTAAAAACTTTCCAATTAATGCAAAAGATTTATCAAGTTATTATCATAGTCATTTCCCTGATGAAAAATTTAATAGTGTTAAAATTTTTAAATTTAATAATGGAGATAATTTATATACCAATCCATTACAATTTACTAAATTCAATCAAGATGAATTTAAACATTATAATTTTAAAATATTTGAATCAAATAATTTATTTGAAGAAATTAAATTAGAAAAGGATAAAGATGGTAATGATATTGAATTAACAAATGAACAAAAGGAAGAAAATCTTAAAAAATTATGTCAAGATAAATTACAAAAAGATTTAAATGTTGAAATTACTAAAAGGAAACCATTAAATAATGAATTATATAAAATTGTAAATGATTTTCTTCATTCAAATTCTCCATTTTATAAAGAAGTTGAACCATATTTTAAAAAACAAATTAATGAACAATTAGAATTTAATACAATTTCAACTCATTGGTATAAATTTGCTGGTACATCAGTTTGGTTAGAACAATATGGTGTTCATTTAATGATTTCAAGAATTGTTTATAGTGCAATTAAAGCAAGAGCTGTGCCAAATATCTCAATGTTTTATGCACAAATTTATGATGAAAATTGGAATGAAATTAAAGATATTGAATTAATTGTCCCAACAAATAAAATTGAATCAAATTTATTAAAATATTTAAATGTTGTTGATCCTAAAAGTATGGAATCAATTTTTTTCACAAAAATTAAATATCCTGCATTTTTACCTATTCCAACATTATTAGATACTGGTGAAACAAATAGTAAATTTCATGGAGCTGAAGATCCAAGATTAATGTTAGTTAAAACAAAACAAGGTTTTGAACAACCAATGATTATTTTCAATTCCCATCATAAAAAAATTACTAATAGAGAAGATCCAAATGATCGTGAAACAACTTTAAAATTTGATTATTTTAGATCAATGTTTATGGGATTCCCTTGGGAATTTCAAATTGGTAAAAGAGTTATTGATGAATTACCAAATGATTTAACTGATAAAAATTTATATAATAAAATTATTGAATTAACAAAACCTGATAGACAATCAACTGAAAAAAATTGGTCACCATTTATAAATCTTGAAGAAAGGAATAAAAATGGGTTTGATAGATATGTTTATTTTATTTATAAATGGGGAATTCTTGAAGTTTTACAATGTAAATTAACTGATACTTTTAATGGGGTTTCTGAATGTATATTCACTTATAAAATGGAAAATAGAAATAAAGATTTTTCTGTAGGACAATTAAGAGGTGGAACAGAATTAATTAATATTAACTCTATTTTAAAAGATTATAATTTAAAAGAAAAAATTCCATTACTTGAAAATAAAGAAGTTTTGTTAGGTTTTGCAAGGGCAAATATTGAAAGATGTGGATGTGGTGGTAAAATTTATAGACCAAATTTAGTGGTTTTAATTCATGATTTGATTGGTAATAAATATCAAATTAGTATACTTTCATCATTTGCATCATTAAATGTTCCATTAATTGGTTGGGATTTAAATAATCCAAATGAAATTTGTGAAGAACCTGATGCAACAGTTTTAATCCCTAATGGTATTAGTGCAATTTCAATTTTAGATTCTGATAAATCTAATTTTAATGATTTTACAACAATTACTTTTTCATTATCTGATGCTACAAATGATATAATTACTTTTAAAGGTATAATAAATAATGTTGTTAAAATATTAAGAGCAAATTCTCATTTTAATTCACATTCAACTACTATCGATGGATCAGATTCAGAAGAATCTAATAAGGAGAGTCATGATGTTGGTGCCGCCACTCATTATAGTAATAATATTGATTTTGGTAATAATGATAATATTAAATGTTGCATTGAAGAATCTAAAAAATTCTGTAAAGAATTAGCTGATAATTTCCAAATTTTTAAAAGTCATTCAAGAGCTGGCACAGTTAATGAATTAGATTCAAAATTTGATGTTTTTAAAGTTAATATGAAGGAAGAATATGAGGGTATAGATTATCAAAAAATGCTTGGTAATGAAGAAGATGATTTAGATTAATTTTAGATAATTTTAACAATAACAAAGAAAATGTACTACTGTGTATTACTAAATATTTTGATGATAATTAATTAATTTTTTTTATATATATTTATATAATTGTAGAATATAAATGGACACTATTTTTAAAAAGTCAACCCTTTTAAATCTAATAATGCTGCACTGCCAAAATTCTTAGTTGCTAAGTCTAATTGTTTCCTGTCAAATTCTTTTTTAACGAGTTCTTCTCTTTGTAGTCTTTTTTCAAAATCTTTAGTATAATAATTTTCATTAATTGGTTCATTGATAAAATTATTTAAAAAATAAAATGTCCCTTTTATACTTTTATCAATTACGATTAATCCATCATTAATTAATTTATCAATTTCTTCAATTGCAATATTCACTGACCAATTAAATGATTCACTGATTTCACTTATAGTAACACCATTAAAATTTTTAAAATCATTTTTAAATTCATTATCATCATCAACAACATTAATATAATCATCACCAAATTTTTTACTATTAATAAATTTAAATTTTTTAAAATAAAATTCAATTTCAAAATTTTTTAAAAATTTTAAAATTAATTGACTTATATTTTCATTATATTTGGGTTTTAAAATTTTTAATCCTGAATTATATTGTTGGAAAATAATTGGTAAATTAAGTTTTTCAAATAATTCAATTGATTTGATTAATTCATTTGATGTAATTAATTCAATTCCAAATCCTTGATTCATTATTAAAAATTTATTGAAATCTGCAAATAAGTCTTGTAATGTTATCATTGATGATGATTTATTTAATTTAAAATTTATTAGATATTCACTTAAATATTTTGATAATTCTTCTGAATAAACTTTAGAATTCTTGTTAATATTAAATTTACTAAGTTTTGAACCACCAGGAATATTATTACCCGATGACAACGATGATGAATTTTGCAGTTGTTTATTAACTTTTATCAATTTATTAAAAGAATTGGATAATTTAATTAAATCCTGATATTTAAACATTAATTGTTCTAAATCTTCTAAAGATGTACTTAATGTAATTTCATTGTTTTTCCTTGTTTGTTCACTCATTAATTCTAATTTATAAATTCCACTTTCTTTTAATTTATCAGGAACTTTTTCTGTTACTTTTATGCTATCTTTATTAATATTTCCAGATTTAACTAATTTATCCCATTTATTTTGTTCAATAATTTTAATTAACATCTCATTAAATTTTTCATCTCCTCCGTTTCTAAAACTAATTTTAATATATTTTTGATCATTTGAATAAATTTCATCATTCTCTAATTCAATGTTCAATTCATTCTTATTTTTCTTATCATTATCATTATTATTATTACTATTACTATCAAAATTATTTTTCAATTTCATTTGTAAATCTTTTGATATACTTGATTTTAATTCACTCCCACACATTTCACAAAATTTAATTGATGGATGATTTATAAATGTACATTTTGAACATTGATCATCTCTACCTTCTAGTTGAAATTCATTTTGTTTTTCTAATAGTTCTTTAATATATTTTTCAGTTGGTGGTATACCACATGAAACACATTTTGGTAATGAACTATAATTTATTGGTGGAATAAGATGATTATTAAATGAACATATCTTACATACCCAATCTATCGATACTTTGTTAGTTGAATCATCATTATCTAATTCATTAATATCAATATAAATTTTAACTTTTGGTGATCTTTTTAAGAAACCATCAATTGTTTCAGTACTTATAGCTTGGGAAATTTCCATAAAAATTGAATTACCAACTACTGTTTCATCAATATATATTATTCGAAAATTTGTTAAATATAATCTACCTAATTGTCTATTAGTTATTTTAACTCTACCTTGATATAATCCTACATTATCTCTAATATACAAGATTTCTTCATTCTCTCGTAGCACTGGTCTGTTACTTCTATTAATGTTGGCCCTTTTCCATATATTTATACCACTTATAGTCATTGAGATCTTCTTATATTCTTTACCTTACTTTTAAACTCTTCCTTCCTTAACTCAATTCCTTTAACTCAATACCACATTAACCAAACCTCAAGAGCAAAGGGAAATCAAAAAAAGAAAAATGCGACTCTACTAAGAAGTTCAGATCTTATCGCGAAATCTCATCAACTTTTGTGGAAAGAGCAGAAAGGTTTACAAAATAACATGTCGTTTTTATTTAAAAGAAATCCAAGAACTCCTCAAGAATTGATTAGAAGATTAATTGATCAAATTGAAAAAATTGATTTATCCAATGATAATCATAAACAATATCAAGATGATTGTGCCAAATATTTAAAAAATATGAAAACTATACTACATGGTGATGATGAAACTGATCCACAACCTGATCAAATTTCAATGTTAGCACAAGAAATTTATCAAACTGATTGTTTATATTATTTAGTTAATTATTTATCATTATTGGATTTTGATAGTAGAAAAGATGTTTCAATTTTATTTCTGACATTATTAAGAAGAAAAATAAGTAATAAATCTCCAACAGTTGATTATTTAATTAATTCAAAACCTGAAATTTTATTAATTTTAATTAAAAATCAAGAATCAAAAGAAATTGGATTAATTTGTGGTTCAATTTTAAGAGATTGTATAAAATTTGAAATTATAAATGAATTTATTTTAAAAAATAATTTTTTTTGGAATTATTTCCAATATGTTCAAAATGAAATTTTTGAAATTGCAACTGATCTGTTTACAACCTTACATGATTTATTAACAATTCATAAAAAATTAGTTTCAGAATTTTTAGGTGAAAATTATGAATTTTTTACAAACAATATAAATAAATTAATTCAACTGAAAAATTATGTTACAAAAAGGCAAAGTATAAGATTATTAAATGAATTAGTTTTAACTAGATCAAATCAATATTTTTTAAATCAATATTTTGATGATACAATAAATTTAAAATTAATAATGATTTTATTAAGTGATAAACTGAAAAATTTACAAATTGAAGGTTTCCATATTTTTAAATTTTTCATTGCAAAACCTAAAAAATCTCAAAAGATTTTAGATATTCTAATAAAGAATAAAGATAATTTTATTGAATTTTTTGAAAAATTTGAAGTTTCAAATTTTAATGATGCAAATTTAGTTGATGAAAGAGATTATATCTTAAATGAAATAAAAAAATTACCTGATATAGAGAGAGTTTAGTTGAAACTTTTAAACTTATTATAAAATCAATCCATCATTATATTAAACTTATAAATATCTACTAGAACCATTTAATATTAGAAGACAAGTATTAAAAATAGAAGTCTTCGCATATGTTTTACTGCAATCCAATAATAATTTATATTATTAATACATAAATTCATCTATAATCTCCTAAATATAATGCAAATAGTAATATTTCTCTTCTATCTTTCTAATCTAAAATTAAAATTTAATAATCTAATAATCTTTGGTTAAAGTTGACCAATTTCTAAATTCAGTATTACCATATTGAATATCATTAATCCAAGTTAAAACTTGATTAGTTAATTCACCTGAAGCACCTAAAGAAACAGGAATTGAAATGTTTTCATTTTGGAATTCAATATTTGAAATTGGTGAAACAACTGCAGCAGTACCAGCACCAAAAGCTTCAACTAATTTACCTTTATCAGCAGCTTCTTTAACTTCATGAATTGTAAATTTTCTTTCATTAACATCCCATTCATCACTATTTAATTTTTCTTTACAAATTTCTAAAATTGAATCTCTAGTAACACCTTCTAAAATAGTACCATCTAATGGAGGAGTAACTAATTCTTTTTTACCATTTTCTTTTTCAAAAACGAAAAATGCATTCATGGTACCGACTTCAGTAACATAATGTTCATCACCAAATAACCATAAGTTTTGTTGATGACCTCTTGCAGCAGCTTCTCTTTGTGGTTTAATACAAGGAGCATAATTTGCACCTAATTTACTATTACCACTACCACCTGGCCAAGCTCTAACATGATCAATTGTGGCTTCTAAAGAAACTGGTTTAAAACCAGTTTTATAATAAGGACCAACAGGTGAGGCAATAACATAAATTAAAGCTTTATCAGGACTTCCAACACCTAAACCAGCAGTTGTACCAATCATAGTAGGTCTTAAATATAATGAATAACCTTTACCTTCTGGGATAAAACTTTTTTCAAGTTCAACAAATTTGGCTATTAATTTTGATAATTCTGCTTCATCAAATTTTGGTAAATCAATTCTTTCAGCTGATTTATTCATTCTTTCCATATTTTTATCAATTCTAAATAATCTTGAATTACCATCTTTATCAGTATAAGCCTTTAAACCTTCAAATAATTCAAAAGCATAATGGAAAACACAAGCACTTGGATCTAAACTTAAATTATGATATGGATTAATTTCTGGTTTACCCCATCCACTTTCTTTAGTCCATTCAATTTCTAAAATATGATCAGTAAAAGTTTTACCAAATACTAATTTATCATTTGATAATTTAGCTTTTGGACTTGTTGTTTTATTAATAACTAATTTTGAACTATCTAAAGTTGATGATGTTGAAGATGTCATGAACCTCTTATTTTGTAAAAAAAATTTCTTAAACATTTTCCATGCAATAACTTTCCTGTACTTATATATGTTTTTAAAAATTTTTATTTTTTTTTTTTTATTTTTCAGATTTTCCACTCTGTTAAATACCGAATACAAAAAATGAGTCAATCCAAAGTTTGATTTCGCACCATCTTATTCGGTTACTGATGGATTGAGATTTTCAGTTACTGAAAAGATCCGCTAATTTACCGCCTCTTGTTCTCACCGTCTTTACTACCATGTTAGTGCCATCTCTCACGAACAGTTAGTACCATCGCTCAGTAATATGTTTTTTTTTTGTTTTAATATCACACGATACAAAGAGATTAAATGAAAAAGATCAGATAAACAAATAAACCTTAGATGAAATCAACATCCATGCCATCTTGATAAATTTAGAACTTTACGAATATATGCAGAGACAGAGGTATGATAATAATTGGGGTACTATAAATAAAAGGGCTCTATTGGTATAAAGTCTCTATAAGTTGCCCTGTCCGGTTTTACCCACATAATCTATATCTTTTTTCATATTTAAAATCTGGTAATTGTTAGTCATATCTTAAAGTTATATATCTCTTGTGTCTGTTTTATATAATTCCTACATTGGTGATGACTAATCCATTAACTAATAACCTATCATTAACTATTACTATCCCTTTAGAATTGTCTTCACTTTGTGATTCGAATCTCTTTACAAGTATCTTTTTACCTGGTTTCATATAGATACCATTAATTTTTAATATTGTAGCTACAACATCATGAATAAGTGAATTATTAACTATGGGTAAATTCACTTCATTTATGAAATCTTTTGTAACTAAATCATATGTACTATTAGTTTGTCCTTCACGTTGAAATTCAATTGTAAATCTTAATTCTTTAAAAGATTCTAAATAATAATCTCCTCCAAAATCTTTTATTGTCAGATCTACAATATTTGATGCATTACCTAAAAATAAATCATATTTTGAAGTAGTTGGTGGTTTAGGACTCATAAATTTAAATTTATTATTATTATTATCAAATAAAGTATATTTTTCAAAAAATTCATTATTTAATTCAATTATTTTTTGTTGTTTCTTACCATCTTCATTTATTAATTCTTTTGTTAAATATTCAGGTTCATAAAAATAATCTCTATATTCATAATCTAATCTGAATAAATTATTCATTTCATAATAATTTGATTTTAAAAAATCTTTACTATTAGTCTTAAATGGATTAATTTCACATTTATCCAATGTTTTTTCAAAGGCATCATCATTTCTTGGATTATATAATAATACTTTTAATTCATTTGGATCATCTGAACCTTTTTTCTTTTTAGGTATTGGTTTTATTAATTCAACTGTTTCTCCATTATACCATAATGGATGTCCTTCAGTTGAAAAAATCCAATTTTTATTACTCATACTTTTAGAATGTAAAAAAATTTCTTCTTCTTCATCAAATAAAAGGTAAAGATATTTTAATGTTTCACTTAATACAAATGATTCCATTCTATCTTGATATTTACCAGTTCTAACATCTTGAATACCTTTAAATCCACAATTAGTTCTAAATTTATTTTTAAATTGATATAATATCTTTTCACCAATATTTAAATACATTGGATCTTTAGTTGCTCTGTATAAATAATATGTTGATTCAATAAATTCAGGTCTTAATGGATACCATTCTAATCCAATTACTTCATCTTGTTTATTAATTTTATCTGATGGTAATAAACAATTCCATCTCTCAGGTAAACTTTCATAATAATCCCAAAGTTTAAGGAAAACCATATGAGTTCCAATTGCATCTTTTAATTTACCAGCTAAAACTTGTACTCCGGTCCAAAATGCACTTAACAGATCAATCCAAACTGTTGCATCTAATCCATCATTTGTTCCAATATTTGAAAAAAGTAATGAAGTATATTCATCAATTGATCCTTTTGCCAGATGAGTCATTAATGCTTTATATGATTTGATAAATACATTCCACATATATTTATCGTTAAATAAAATTGACAGTTTTAAAGCATATTCATAAAATGAATCAATTGATGCACCAATTCCAGTCAATGAATCTTTCCATTCATTTTTAGTTGGTGAAATAGTCATTGCTAATAAATCTAATTCCAGTCTACTTGACCATAATTTCCAAAATGTTAATTGTGAATAATATTCAAATTCTGGATCTCCTGTTAATTTAGAAAGTAAAGTAAATTCTAAGACTGGAGTTGTTGCACCAGAAGTACATGTCTCTAATTGTAATTTATAAGGTACATTTAAAACACCTTTGGATAAGTTAATTCTAGGTACTGGAATATTACTTGAAGTTTTAAATGCTGGTAATAATCGTTTACCTAAATCATATGCCATGTCAAGTAAAAATCCATCGTAATTTGAAGAAATTTTAATAAAATTATCATCTTTTATTAAATTTTTATCACTTAATAATAAATGAGTTGACATTAGCCCACCTAATGATCTAATTGTCATTTCAAAAACCTGTATTATAACGTTCTTATTAAAAAATGTGTTCTTCTCCAGTTTTAAATAATCCAATGCATTTGTTAAATCATCCCATTTTTCCATAATAATTAAAGTATCTAAATTATCTAATAAAGTCAGCGATACGTTACCCATTACATCATTTCTAACTATATTTTTCTTATTCTTAAAGTCTGGTCCATACGGTTTGCAACTAATTGGGGTAACTTCATCAAAAGGGAATCCAAATTCAATATATGAATTCCATGCATGATTGAATAATTCTTTAGTTTCATTTTTTAAATATCGTATATGCTTTGGAGTGAATGATGAATTGAATGGATATGCAAGTGAAATTGTTATAATGTATAGAAATGCTATAACATTTTTCATTATCTGTCCTCTTTTCTAAAAAGATCTTTAGATCAAATAATATTTTGCGAGTTTTTTTAACCTGTCTATAAATAAAGAGTAGGATAAGAATTAAGAATTTTCTTTTTTCTTAAATATCGTGTCTATATTATATAAATCTTCTATAAAATTATTTTGAATTTACTTTTCGTTATTTTAAAATTTTGTTTACTTTATTTTCCAAAAATTCTATTAACTTGAGTTAAAACTTTACCACTACCAAACCATAAAGTAACAAAAATTAAAACTACATTAATAACAATTAATAATAACCCATTAAGCATAAATCTTGGAGCAAAAATTTTCCAAACCATTAAATGTCTTCTAAAATGTGCTGTGAAAATAAAACTTGATAAACTTAATAATGTTTGGTAAGTAATCAATGAAGTTATTACAGTTATTATCTGTGATAAAGCAGTAATTGGTTTATTAGTTGGAGGAATTTTCCATAAAGTGATCAATGGTAAACTTAAACAAATAATTATAAATGAACCAAAAGTATTTAAAACTATATTTATATGAGTTATTGGGAAAATAATTGTTTCAGTTGTCATAAAAGCAACATCCCAATGAACTGATGGAATTGTTGCTTGATGTCCAGTACTGAAAAAATGTTGATAACCTAATAATCCAAATATTACAGGAGAAACTAAATTTCTTCTTAAATTTAATAAATCAATTATTTCTAAAAATGATAAAATTTGAATTAATAATCCTCCAATTGAAATAGCTCCTAATGGTTTAGAAACTAACATAACAGCAATTGTAAAATTGATAACTAATAAGAAATATGATGATCCATAAATATTATTATAACCTAAAATTGTAGCAGTTGGTTTTAATTCTGGTGCATCAGCGTCAGGATCAACATCATCATACTCCCCTTGTCCTTGTCCTTCAACCAAATCTTTCTCACCTTCCTTTGGTGGTGGTGGTGAAGATGAAGGTGGGATAATTTGTTCTGGTGGAGGAGGTCTTGATAAATCAATTTTAACACATAATGGACCTCTTGACCAAGAATAGTTAGCTAAAATTAAACAAGTAAATAAAACAATTCTTGCAATAGCTAATTTAAAAGATTTAATTAAATTAGCAGTTAAATAATTTGTAAAATTATTAAATAAATAATCATTATTTTCAATATATTCAAAAGTCCAATAAAATGCATTTAAAATTAATAAAAACTTTAAACCTGTACCAATCCATAAAGGACCAGCCGAATGATAAGAATTTGATAATTTATAAAATGATTTAATCATTAATGGTAATATAAATGCAATTACATGAAGTAATAATATTGTCCACCAATTTGTTTCAAATGTTGGTTTGCATAATCCACCTTGTTCCTCTCTACATAAATTAATCATTGAAATTATTCTTGAAGTTATTATAAAAGTAATTGAATGAATTGAACCTAATATTTTATCATTTTTAGCAATTTTTGAACTACTTATAATTGAAATAAATGTACCAATACCAAATGTTAATATAAAAAAATGAATCATTTTATCTTCCCAAATAACATAAGAATTTGATGCAAATATTAAACAATGTAATATTATAAATAATAATCCCATGAATGACCAATAATTAAAACTATAAATGAAAAAATCATAAATTTGATGAACTAACCAAATTACACTAAATCTATCCATTATCGGTGCCCAAAATCCAATTATCATACCAATTGCAACTCCTGTACCAAGACAATTTTTTAATGTTAAATTATGAGGGATTAATACTACATAAACTGAAAAGCTTAATACTATGCCTAATAATGACATTGCAATTACTGAACCAATAAATTCAAATGACATTGTTGATACTCTAACTGATGGTATTGATCTTGAATAAGCTAAAATAAAAATAAATGAACAAGCTAATAATATTATACCTAGTATTATAAATTTTAAATCAAATCTTGCCCACAAAGTTTTACAATGTTCTAATGATAAATATTGATAATTTTTTGAATCTTCTATTAAATCAATTGGCTTTCTATTTTGAGATTCATAATTTTTAATATATTCATCAAATTGGTCATTTAATTTTTTATTATCTTTTAATAAATTTGAAGTTTGTCTAAATCTATTAATTTGATTTAAAGTTTTAAACGAAGCTAAATTTAATAATTTTTCATTAAAAAATTCATCAATTGGGAATCCTAAATTATTATGAGGAATTGGTAATCCTAATAATAATGAAATTGTTGGAACTAAATCAACTTGATTAACTGATCTATAATTTTTACCATAATTTGAAATATCATAAAAATTTTGTGATTTAGGATTCATATTAAATTTTTTATTTTTTGTATATGTAAATAAAGTAGTTTCTAATTCATCTATTGAATCACCACCATGGTTACCAGTTTGATCCATTCCATGATCTCCGATAACTATTAATAATGTTTTATCATCTATTTTATTTATAATTTTTTCAATTTCATCATTCATTTGATTTAATTTAGTTTTCATTGAATAATGATTTGGTCCATACCTGTGACCAATATGATCTACTCCTAAGAAATGACCAATTATAACATCCCAATTATTTTTGTTATTGTTATCATTATCATCTAATAATGGATGAATATGTTCAATAACTCCATTATCAACAGTATGTATATCCCAAACATTTAATGATGGATAAGGGAAATTAAATTTTGGATCAATATATTTTTTAAATAATGCTTCCCAAGTATCATCGCCCATAAATGCAATAGTTTTATTTTGATTATATAATTGTAATAACCAATTATCTTCATCAATTTCATCACCATCGAAATTTGATCCAGCATCAATAAAAGTTGGTAATGAACCAGTTGTTAAACCTTTTAATCTTTGTAAGGTAGTTGTTGGAGGATCAGCAATGAATTTAAATAAGGAAGCTTTCTTTGGTTGATTAGTTGCTAAATCATATAAAATTGGGAAATTATTATGATAAGGTTTATCTGATCCAGGGACTGGTATAACAAAATCAAATCTTAAAGCATCAATTACCAAGAATATTGTTTTATCTATAACTGGTTCCATACATGGCTGTATTGTATCATTACAAAAGGATATAGTTGAAGGAACTTCTCTTGATAAAAGGAAACCTTGGGTGAAAAAAATAATTGAAATTAATTGTAAAATAGCGAAGAATATAAGTACAAAAATATATCCAAAGAAAGTTATTCTTAATTTTTGTTGTCTTATTCTGGTTCTTGCCTCCACCTGCATCTTCAATTATTGAACTAACCAGATTTCTTAAAACAAAAACACTTTTAGGAAGTAAGCAAGTTACAACTTCTTCTCTTTTTTTTATTATTGATTTATAAAATTGAGCCGGTGGGTTTCTGTATTATTTCCAATGAGGCCGCTCAATTATCAACACAAATGAGACACGACAAAGTGTGAAAATAAAGAGATTAGAGAATTTTGACAGGACAAAAAGAATCTGTCAAATTTGAAGAAGTTTAATATGAAGTGAATAAAATAGATAGAAGGAAAGAGGAAAAGTAATTGAAAATCTAATTATTAATAGTACATATTTTGGGATATTTCTTTCTTTTTTCTGATTGACTTTTCGTTTTCCCGAAGATTATATTACATTTCTCATTCCATACTGTGATTAATTTGACTTAAGAAATCTTCATCAAAAGCTCCTTCTTCATCACCAAAATTTATTAAATCACCCATATCAGCTATATTAGTATCAGCAAGATTAGTATCAGCAAGATTAGTATCAGCAAGATTAGTATCTCCCATATTAGGATCTCCCATATTAGTATCACCCATATTAGCATCACCAATATTGTTGTCACCCATATTGTTGTCACCCATATTATTACCTTCACTTATATTTGGATTATTATTATTTGATGCAGATCTTTGAAATAAATTTATATCTTCTAAATTTATATTATTATCAAAATCATATTTTGAATCAGGATTTGATTGAATTTGATCATTGTGATTATTTTGATCAGTTTCACCATTTGGTAAATTAACTAAAGTATTAATTGATCTTGGATTATAATTTTTTGGAGCTTCTTCAATATCTTTATTTATAACTGAAAATTTTTTATATTGAGGCATTGTTTTTAAAGATTTATTATATTTTTCTTTATATTGTTTTAAAATATTTTCATATTCAATTTCTAAATTTTTTAAAGATTCTTCATTATTTAAATCATTTGATAATTTTGTTAATTTTTCTATACTTTCCTTTTGAAAATAATATTCTTCAGGTAAATCAATTTTAACTTCTTCTGATTCATATTTTTTAATTATATCATTTAAATTCTTATCAATAAATTTCATTAATTCTAAATCTCCCATATAAACTCCTTCTGGTCCTAAATTTTTTAAATGTAATAACATTTCTTCATCTGATAAATCTTTTGATGCAAATTTATTATGTTCAGGAAATGATGATGGCGGTATGATTTTAGATGAATGGATATACCTCGAGGTAACACTCTCCAATAATTCTTGGTTTTGAATTAATCTAGTTAATGCATCATTTCTAAATGAAATTAAATCAGATTCATCATGTAATGAATTAGTTGGTTCTTCTTTATTATCTTGTTTAATTCTATGATGTTGATCTTTCTGAAGTTTTTGATATTGTTGTTGTTGGTACTGTTGTTGTTGGTAATGGTTTTGAATTGATTGGTTTATTTTATTACGACGTCTTGGTCTACCTGGATGTGCCATAGTTGTTTTGTTTCTTTGTAATGTTGATAAAAAAGATAACGTCAAGAAATTAACAGAGAAAGAAAAAAAAAAGTGCGAGCCCCTCGAGACAACAAAAATCTGAACGACAGCATTAACTATTGGTGTACCAGTGTGAGAATGATATTAAAAGAAGTTAGAGATACAGATCTTATAAAGAAAAATTATTACTCTTATACATATTAAAAAATCACATAATCTACAAATCAAATCTTCCATTAATAAATTCTTCATCCTCACCATGATCAATATCCATTTCATCATCTTCTTCTTCATCATCTTCATCAATAACATCTTCATCAGGAGGTAAATTTGGATTACCAGGAATGAAAGAACCAGGATTTTTAAAAGCATTTATTCTATGACTTTTACCAAAATGATCATCCATTGCTGAAGCATCAACATAAGTGAAACCTTTAAAATTTGCTTGAATTCCTGGACTTAAAGGAGTCGAAGCTAATTCTAATTGTTTCCTTAAAACTGAAGTTGATTCATTTGTAAATTCAGGATCAAAATTTGAAGTATCAGTTTCTGAAGTTAAATGAGGTTTAAAAGGTGGTGGGATTGATTTTTGCTTCAATAATTCCCAATCAATATCATGGAAAAATGAATGAGCTTTTAATTCTCTTGCATCATTAATTGAACCTAATCTATGTTTTGGATTTCTATTTAATAAACCTTTAACGAATGATCTACCTTCAGGACTTAAAATTTCTTTTGGAAATCTAACTTTACCAAATGCAATATTTTTATACATTTGTTGAGTATTTTCTGCATAAAATGGTGACCAACCACAACACATTTCAAATATTAAAACTCCTAATGACCAAAAATCAACCATTTTTGTATAACCTGATTCATCTAATAAAACTTCTGGAGCTAAATATTCAGTTGTACCACAAAATGTATTAGTTGTACCATCATTATTTAAATTTGCTTTTGATAAACCAAAATCACATAAAACTATATGACCATTTGCATCTAATAAAATATTTTCAGGTTTTAAATCTCTATAAACTATATCATTATCATGTAAATGTTCTAAAGCTAAAACTAATTCAGCAATATAAAATTTTGCTCTATCTTCTGGGAATCTTCCCTCTTTTTGTAAATGCCAAAATAATTCACCACCACTCATATAATCAGTTACTAAATATAAATCTGTTGGAGTTTGGAAACTAAATTTTAATCCAACAATAAATGGTGATTGTGCAGCTGAAGTTCTAACTAAAATATTTCTTTCACCTATAGTATGAGCAATTTCTTTCTTTTTAACAATAACTTTTTTACTTAAAACTTTCATTGCATAAATTCTATTATTATCAGTTTTTTTAACTTGATAAACTCTACCAAATGTACCTTTACCTAATAATCTTAAAATTTCAAAATCTTCCGGTCCATAAGTTTTAGAAATAATACTTGTATATTCCCATTTAATTTTAATTGAACCACTAACTCTTTCACCAATAACTCTTGAGCTTAAATTAAACCAATTACCTGATTTATTTGAATAACTAAAAGGTTGAATTCTTACATGACCTAAAAATGAATCATCAGTTGCTGCATCATAAATTGAAATATCAATTTCAGATTTATTACCAACAACATCAAACATTGCTTCATGATTCCATATTGGATTAGTAACACCAACTGAATAATCACTCATAGTTAAATGATTTGATGATGATTGTCTTTGATATAAGGATCTTGGATTATTCGTATTATTAAGATTATTATTAAGATTATTTGGATTTTTTATCATTGGAGATTTTGAGAATGAACCTGGGGCATTAGTAACAAATTCACTACTTTCAAATGTACATACGACATAAGGTTGACTATTTGATGAATGAATTAATAAATTATTTGCTTCTAAAATTATAACTTTTAACTTACCTTTGGGAGCAGGATTATTGGTTTGATTCATATTTTGACCAGTTTCATCAGTCGTAATAATAACTGGTTGATCAGATTCCATTGAATTATTATTTGAATTATTATTTGAATTATTATTTGAATTATTATTTATATTATTAATATTATGATGATTTGCAGTATTTAAAGTATTGTTAGTATTGTTAGTATTATTATTGTTATTATTGTTACTATCACTATTAATACTTTGTAAATTATGATTAAATTGTGAATTTGAATGATTTGCTTGAGAATCTTGTTGTTGCTTAAAAGTTTTTGTCAAATCCTCACCAGTATTTGAAGTTGTTCCATATACTAAAGAATTATCAGTAATTGCAGTAGTTGGAGTAACATTTGTCAAAGATTTTGGGAAAATCTTTGATTGATCATCTTCTTTCTTTAATGAACTAAAACCAAAAATTGATTTTGCAAAATCAGCCATTCTTCGTTATTTTCTTATTTTTCTTTCTCTATTCTCTATAAAATTAACCTCCTTGTTAAAAAAAAAAAGAAAAAAAATTGGCTATGAAACTTTTGCTTTGCTTGGTTAACAAAAGTAAAATTAAAAGTTATGTATATAAATTAGTATAAATATTATGAATTAAAATGAATTAAATTTTATCTTAATTAGAAATTGAAAATGGAAAAAAACTGAAAAGTCCTTAATCGTTTACTATCGAAAGAACTTTAAAAACCAAAACAAAATAGGGAAAAAAAATACTACAGGATTGAAAGAAACCAACAAACTAAAAAATTGTAAATAATAGTCCCCTTTAACAATTTCTATTATTTGTTCTATAATAAACTAATTGCAATGATTAAAAACTCCTTAACCTTTCTCTGATAAAAAAGAAAAATAATTCCCAAACTTTCCCAATTAATGGAATTTACTAAAAACCGGACCTAATTAATTTTGTGAGGATTGAGGATGTTTTTTTTCTTTTTTTCTTCAAAGTAAAGATTTTTAACCGAATTTTTTTTGCAGGACTAACTGAGACTTTTTTTAAAAATAATTATAGAAGGAATGGAGGGGGGGTTGTATAGGAAGGGGAGCTATCCATGTATATACTTAGAGATAAAATACCATAGCATGGCATAGGATAGGATAGGATAGGAGAAGATAAGATAGGATAAGGTTGTATTGTATTTGTTCTATGAGATGTCACTGTGCATAGAAATTTAACAGGTGATATTATCATTACCATATTGAGTATTGTCATCTAAACTCCCTTTATGGTTTTATTCGGACGATTCTCAATACCAATTTTAAACCATTGTGAATGAGTAAGATTTTAAACCATTGTGAATGGGTAAGATTCAAATTATGGAAAGATGTATTGAAATAATAATAATTTCCTTAGAATGATACTTCAAAATAATAACCAATTAAAAGGAATGTATCATGCAAGTTGGTTGCAAAACGCTTAATTGGTTAATCTCTAACTACATTTAATTTTTGGGCCTCATATTCACTTATTATGCTCATATTCACATATTGCATAATAAGTGGAAAAAATGAAAAATACAATGAATATGTCAGTTTACGCCTTAAATATCTTTCTGCCATACCCTCTATTGGTAATTATATAGGTAATTACCAATAATTACTCAATGATACATTTCCCTTATTATTCTTAGAAACTATATATTTATGTCATTTTATCAAAATGTGTGAACTTATCCTAATCTGAGGTATCTGGTTACGAGTGGTGGGACAAAAAATAGTTTAGGTCTGTGAAATTTTTGTAGACATTTTCCAGAACGTTAATTACATTTTCTGTAACGGTAAGGCAGAAGTCCAAAAAAAAAAAAAAAAAATAGGCCAAAATTCCCATTATTCTTAAAGGTATTAGAGTTGATGTTAATTCTATTCTTCTTTTTTCTATTTATGTCTCACATATGAGTTAAATTATGATTAACTATCCCAAGAGTTTACTTAGCTTATCAATGAATTAAAAACAAAAAAAAATAACTGGCTCTTAATTGGAAGAAAGTTTAACTTCTGTATCTAAGATCTTGTATGGTTATTACACTAACCAATAGTACCAAAACCAAGAATATACTTTTCGAAATATTTTTGCATTTTCCTACCAACTTACACGTAAAAAAAATGTGAGGTGAATATGGAGATTATGTAAGAGTGAGACTGAGCTTAAAATTATCCATGTATTATAGAAATGATAGAGACACTGTTGAACTAGTAGAAATGACTGTCAGTAATCATCAGTAACTCTAACCAGCAGTGGTAATAAGTATAATTATGGTAAGCAATTGTGATTACCAATAAACTCTTTGAATCACCACATTTACTCTTTCTCAGGCTCTTCCTATTAAGTCTCAAATTCGCACTGAGAATGAAAAATTTAACCAACGATGAACTTCATTAGACAACTATCATCAACTTCAAGTTTAAATAAATTTGATAAATATTGGAAAGTTACTAAATATGTCAAACCATTAAATAAAACCATTTATAAAGAAGGTGATTCAATCCCACCATCTATTCATATTCCAAAAACTAGAGCAAATTATCCACAATATCCATATGAATCATTAATGTTTAAACAACAAAATAGAGGTTTATATGGTGGTTTACAAAAAAAATCATCAAAGACATGTTCAGAATATTTTAATAAGAATTTAAGAACCCATAGTCCAAATATTGTTAAAACTAAATTATATTCAGAAATTTTAGATAAAACTTTACAATTTAAAATTTCTACAAGAGTTTTAAGAACTATTACTAAAGAAGGTGGTTTAGATAAATATTTATTAAAGGAAACTTCTGCAAGAATTAAAACTATAGGTAAATTAGGTTGGAGAATTAAATATGATATTTTAAAAAAAATTAAATTAAATGAATTAAATGAAAATAATAATACTAATAGCACAATTTTCTATATTGATAATAAAGGTAGAAAATTAATTGTTGGTAAGAAAAAATTAATGAATGAATTATATGAATTTGCAAAATTAGATAGTTATACTGAATTATCTTTTAAAGAGTTTTTAATTCAACATAGTTGGAAAAATATTGATGAAGTAATTGAATCTTTAGATTCTTATAATTATGATTTTAGTAAAGTAACTTTATCTGAAAATCTTGTACTGGAGTCAGTACCTGAAGTAACTGCTTAAATAGGATCTTGTAAATAGAATGATACATAACGGTAATTAATTATTCTTTGTTTCTTCTTTATCTAATTAATCTCTTACTACAAAACTTCAAGATATCGGCCCAAGATAGTGAACTGCCTTCATTGGCAAATATCTATAATCTTAGTAGTTTATCTCTAAACTTATGACCCTAGTCCATTCTAATCCATATAATATCTAACATAGTTGGTCTCTCAGTTAAGCTATAAAATCTCATACACGTGATCATTCATAGTTAATTCGCAAAAGCAGTCACAAATACATTTGATCGAAAAAAAAAGTTCACTGCGAAGACTAAAGAAAATATTCTCACCAAAAATTTTCAATATTTCAATCAATATCAAAAATGGTTAAGTCAGGTATGTTTAATAATGAAATAATATAATAGTAGTAAACTTATATATAAGTTGTAATAAAGATATAAACAACATCGTAATCATCATAGTTAAGGTAAAGATATTTAAGATATTTTATTTTGAAAAGAAAAAAAAATTTAGTGTATGAAAAGTCAAGATGAGATATGTAAATTGAACACGAGTATTGAATGTTAATGTCTGTGTTGAAAACTCCCCAAAGATTATCATAACAGTTCCACGAGTGTCATTTTATTCATGTTTGTTGTCCCATTACAAAGAGTGTGTTATCCAGAAACCGAATATATAAACTATATGAACTATATAAGCTACAAAATTTTTTTTTGGGAAAACATTATATACTAACAATCATTTAGGAATTGCCAGTGGTTTAAACAAAGGTTACAAAGTTACTCCAAAAGAAGTCAAACCAAAAATCTCATACAGAAAAGGTGCTTTATCAAAAAGAACTGATTTCGTTAGATCAATCGTCAAAGAAGTTTCAGGTTTAGCTCCATATGAAAGAAGATTAATCGAATTAATTAGAAATGCTGGTGAAAAAAGAGCTAAAAAATTAGCTAAAAAAAGATTAGGTACCCACAAAAGATCTTTAAAGAAAGTTGAAGATATGAATAAAGTTATTGCTGAATCAAGAAGACATTAAACTTGTATATCTACTATATAATAATCACCACGTATCATTAGTTCTTTTTCTGCAAATCTAAATATATCTGTAAATTCCTCTCCAGTTTTTGTTTCTCCTTTGGGTGTTCCAAAAATAAGTACTCTGTATGGCTTGCTTTATCACCAATGATAATGGTTGTCATATTGATTCGCACAATTCTATAGTGGCATGTTAAGACAACTTAGATTTATATCCAAGGTAACTCCACCTCCATCTCATTTTGGTAATGGTTCTATACCCCCAAGTTTTGATCAATTATCTGATAGATCATCTTCTTCAACTGGGCAATCGACAACAAGTAATTCAAGTACAAGTTCTAGTTCTAGTGCAAATTCAAATCCAAGTATAAATACAACCCCAATTAATTCAAATAATAATGGGAACTCTGGAAGTTCAAGTTTAAAAGAATTAACAACATTTATTGCAGTATTTGCATTAGGATATTTAGCAATTGATAATTATATCAATCGAGTTAAATTAGAAAAATTACATAAAGAGACAACATCAATTAATTTAAAGACGTTACAGATTCAACAAACTAAAATAAATGAATTTAAGAAAAAAATTGATCAAGCAATAATATTAGAACGTAGAAATAATGAAAAAAGAAATTTTAAAATGTCATTACATATAGCGTTATTAAGAAAACAATTAGAAGAAAACAATTTGGATCCAATTAAAATTGATAAAGTAATTAAAGAATTTGAAAAAAATGTTAAATTAGAAAATTCTGCAAGAAATTTTTCTGGTCAAAGTTTATGGCTAAATGAAGATTCTGATTTAAGAAAATATTTACCAGATTTCCATGATTATGATAAAAAAGAGTAAAAAAACAGTAAATAGGAATAAGAACAAGATTTGAATATTATATATAAATATTTTATGAACCTATAAAATCTGAATTATGTCCGGGTAAAATCACTGAGTATAAATAGCTCGAGATGAGAAAATGAAAATTCTTTATACAATGTCTTTAAGTAGGCGCCCATTAGAGTCACGGTTTATATGATTAATACCACATATAATCAATAATCATTATATGATTGTACGTGCTCGGGTAAGCCTTAGATTAAATGGTTTATATGGCCTTGTTGTCGTGTTAGTCTTATGATTAACTATGCGGTTTTAAATCAACATTTTTTTAACAAAAAAAAACAGTCTTTCCTCTTAAGTAATAAGTAAACTCTTGTATTGAATATTTGCATATACCATATCATTAAACTTTTCATCTTCTATTTGTTTCTAATAACACAGCATCAATTTGTCCTAATTCTCGTTGCTTTAATTTCAATTGTAATAAGTTAATTTTTGGACAACAAGTTGTTTGAACTGGACCGTTTTCTGAATAATATTTCTTGCAACAAAGGTATAATTGATCAATTAATTTGGTACATTTACTTTCATTATATCCATTTTTTGATAAACAATCTTGAATTTTACAAGCTTCTGGTTTACATGGATCTGACATTTTGTGAGAAACTTTTATGTGACTACGAGTTTTTTTGTACAAATGTATATAGTGTGCAAAAGAGATTTCTTAGAGACTTTTTAGTAGAGACGTAATAGAATATAAGAAAAAATTCATTAGACACATTAAAACATTCACAGTACATAACTCATTGAATGGGGTATTGATAAACTGGTAGATAGAAACGTAAATTACAAATCACTCTCATCAATATCAGTATGATAATCATCTTCTTCTATATCCAGTGGTTCATAAACAACTAAAGGAATAAATTCTTCTTTTCTTTCTCTACTATCAGCTTTCTTTTTAAATATGAAAAAGGTTGCACAACCACTAAAAATACAAATTAAAATTGAAATAACACCCCAACGAGATAAATGCCATCTTAAACTTTCAATTTCTGATCTCATTTCACTATTTAATTCGGTTGTTATTTTATGATTAGTTTCTTGAATTTTTAACATAATCTTTTTTGACATTAAAGTATTCTCTTGTTTTTGATCATTAATTGTAACTTCATTGTTATTTTTTAATTGTAAAAAATCATTATTTAATTCATCACTTATACCATTAAAATCTCTTTCTAAAATATTAATATAATTAATTAATTCATTTATATTGGATTCTCTTGATCTTGTTATATCAACTCTTAATTCTTGTTGAGCACTTTCAAAAAGATATCTTTCGTTTTCTAATTCAAATAATTGTGAATATTTAGTTGAAAGTTTACTTAATTTAGAATTTAATTGGACGATTAATAAACGTATAATTTCGTTACTTTGTTTATCATTAAACCCTGCTGCTTTTAATTGTTTATGAACTTCATAAGTATCCATGTAAGGTTCCATTTTTTCAAAAATGGTTGTTAAATATTCTCCATCTTCTTCTTCATCAAATTGTTTCCCTTCTAAATCTAACAAGTTATCATTTATTAAACCATCTTTACTCAAATTAACATTATTGTTCTTATTATCAGCATCATTATTATTGTTATTATTATTATTAATGTTATTATTAATCTCTTTAGGTTCTTTATTTTGTAGTATTTGATCATTCCTGTCTCCTCCTTTCACGTCATTATCAGCTTTTTTAGTTTCTGGTTTAACACTATATTCTCTTAAAGTAAATAATTGAGATTTATATGGATTATATCGTATTATTATCCTATTATTTATCCAATTTGTATTAAACCTATTTAGTCTAACTAATCTAATCCCATTCTTAAACATTTAAACACTCACTTTTTTTTTCTAGTTTATTTCTCTCTGTTTAAAAGTCAAAGAAAACTATCTTTTCGCGACAGTGTTTGCAAAATAATTTAAACCTCTAATAAACCATTTAAAATCAAATCTGTCAGGATTACTAAAAATTACCACCTTATTATGTTCAATAGATGGGATATATCCAAATAATTGAGGACTATTAACATTGGGGATAAATATTAAATCGGTAGATATTGGTAAATTTTTAAGATTTTTAATTTTATCATCAGCAAAATAAACTTTGAAATACCTGATTCTTTCATCAACCCATTCAGATTCTTGATTAGTGTCAAGATTAGGGGTTTCATTTATTTCATTTGCAGAATCTTGAATTACAACTTCCAATTCATATCCAGAATTTAAATCAATTAATTGAATAACTGGTAATAAATTTCTTAAATTAGTTTCATTATTACTAGATTTTAATTGTGAATTAAATTCAGAAACAATAAATTCACTAATAATTTTAAATTTTTTATATTGTTCACCATTCCATAAAATACCAAGTGATTCATAAATATTAATAAATTCAATATTTGTAAAACTACTCCATAAAATAAATTTACTTAAATCTGTTAAAATTCTAAATTTTTCACCAATAATAAATAATCTTTGTTGTGTAAAATATTCATTTCTTGAACTAATTGCATTAGTTAATTCTTGTTCAGTGGGAACAATTAATTTTTTGTTATAATCAAGATATGGTTGAGGAATTGGTTCAGGTTTGGGTAAATTTAATTGATTCATTTTTAAAATTAATGTAATTGAATTTGGTAATTTATCAGGTTTGGGGAAAAATTCAAATATAATATTTAATGAATTTTGATCAACATTAATAAAAATAAGTTGAATTAATTTTATAATTAATTGTACGAATTTTTCAATTTGGAAAATATTATCAATTAATACATTATAAATAATTGTAATTGCTTCAATTAACCCAATTATAAATTTAAATGATACTTTTAAATTAATATAAACCAGCCAAATAAGTAATAAAATAATTCTTAAAACATGAAGTTTTAAAAGATCAATAGTTTTAATCTCGTTATCAAAATTTAAGGAATTAATGAAAACTCTATGTTGACCAAATCCAAGATTAGAAACATTAAAATCCCTAGCTAATGAAGTATACCCCAGTGTAACAATTCTCTCCTCGTCTGACATTATTCAATTTATTTTCTCTCTTCAATTGTATAAGCCCTTTTAAGTTTAATTTTATGGTCGTTGTGATCTATATCAAATGCTGCAAAAAAAAAAAGTTAGATCTCTCAAATCCTTTTGAGAAGCACTAAAAAAATAATGAAGGAAGCGAGGTTCGAACTCGCGCGGAGAATCCTCCAACAGATCTTAAGTCTGCCGCCTTAGACCACTCGGCCATCCCTCCATTGGATATTTATTTTTTTGGCCTGTCATTTATATTCTTTTGACAAAAAAAATTTGTATAATTATTCCACTTTGGGTACTTTACATTTAGATTTAATCGCTATAGAAGGCATCCTCGTCCTATTTTTGAACATGACGATAAAAAACTGCTCTGATACAATACTTTACAACTTACATAAATATTACCCAACTATATTTCGCCTTCACTGGGGCATCAAATACCAAAAGGACCAGGATATGGCTGCATTACAACTGCAATATGAAGGATTTCAATGGCATGATATCTAGAAAAAAAAAAACTTCCCTTCCTAAATACTTAGTTGTTCTCTGTAAAGAGATTATATGTAGGTGTTGGGGGACCGAAACTAAGGAGTTTTAAAAATGCTATTCAAAATTTATTATGTACTCACTCAAATCCAGATTGGCTACAGATTTGGATAAAATACCACTTTAAGTTATTCCTTTTGGAATACTCTTAAGGATAACACACTGAAAAAGGAAACAGATGTTTTTATCTGATTTCATATAGACATCTTATGAACGAAAGACTATTTTCTAAATTTTTGTGGTATTTACATAATGCCAAAAAATGAGAATAATTTGGTTGCAAAAAAGATTTGAGTAAAAAATAAAATAAACTGAAAAAGAAAAGAAAAAAATAATAAAACAATATATATATATTAATAGAGATATAGTACAAATCCAATATAATTATCTAAATTATAACCGAAAACGAAAAAAGCAATGACCATTTATAAAAAAACCAAATTAAATAGAAGCTGATGAAGCAGAACTAACAGTTGAAGCAGTGGAAGTTGAGTTACTAGCCATGGTTGAGTTACCATATGGAGCAACAGCTTTAGCTAAATTAGTTAAACCGCTTAAACCTGAAGTGAGACCAGAAGCAGCATCGGTTGCCCCTGAAGTAGCACCGGTAGCACCTGAAGCAGCACCAGTTAAACCAGATAATGCTCCAGTTGGTAATGCTGAAGTTAATGAATCAATATCAATACCTGATTTTAATTCATCTGGTAAGTCACCAATCGCTTGTAATAATTGACCAACAATAGGTAATTGACCAATGATTGGTAATTGACCTAAAGTACCAACTAATTTAGCAACAACACTTAATAATTCAGTAACACCTGATAAACCTGGAACATCACCTAAAGCATCAGTTGGTAAACCACTAGTTAAACCACCTAAAGCATCAGTTGGTAAACCACTAGTTAAGCCACCTAAAGCATCAGTTGGTAAAGAAACTGATGGTAAACCACTAGTTAAACCACCTAAAGCATCAGTTGGTAAACCACTAGTTAAGCCACCTAAAGCATCAGTTGGTAAAGAAACTGATGGTAAACCACTAGCAACATTTCCTAAAGCATCAGTTGGCAAAGAAGCAGTTGGTAAATCAGCTCTTTTGGCTGGAGCTGCATTGGCAATGGCAATTGAAGCAGCTAATTGATAAACAGTTGAAAATTTCATTATTGATTGATTTGATTTGTACTTGAGAGATTAAAATTTATTAAAAAAACTAAAATTGATTGATTGATGATTAAAAACCAGAGGAAAAAGATGTCAATTTATATTAATTGATTAACTATGATGATTCAAAAAATATCCACTTTTGAAAATGTTCTAATTAAGTTTACTAAATTATTAGTCGTCTAAAAGTAACTTAACCTTTGAACTATTAATTTATTACTATTGAAAATTAATTAATTCTCATTATTAGTGCTATTTTCATAACCAAAATTTCAACCAGAGTTCAATTATCACCCCTTACCCCGAATCTGGATTAAATTAATTAGAAGCAACTCTTAGGTTGTAACTGCTCAAGTATTTAAAAATTTCATTATCTATTGTATTGCATTCCTTTAATTACTGTAGTTATCGGAATATCATTCAGTTACCAATAATTAAAATTCCAGTAGATGGCTGGTATTCTTACCAATTAGGTACCAACAATTTTAAACAATAGAAGAGTCTATATTTACCCTTAAGTTTATTCCGATGTTTATTATTGTTTTTATTGTATTTATTTAGACCCTTATTATCTAGATCTACATAAACAATGAATCGCACAAATGTTAGGATTCATTGTTAACGGAGTGAACTACATCGCAATATCGTCTAACGGTTATAGAACTTTATGGCATAGAAGAGGAATAGACAAATTAGATTCATTTAAAACAGTAGCTAATGCTTGTTGCGAAGGTAAGATTAAGAATCAATGGTTAAAAATTTTTCGTTTATGCAACGAAGCCCGTCATTTTAATAATAATTTAATTTTAATAGTTTACCAGGGTTTCGGTTGAAGCTTCTTAAAACGGCTAAAAGAAATCTAATTACTATCATATACCATTGAGATTGACAAAAAGAGATAATGATTAAAATAGATTTTTTCGGTAAGAGCCACCAGCATCATTTGAACTCTCAGGGAAATGATGAGGTGAAGACAATTAATGATGTGATTTCAATACTTTACTACCATTATCCTTTAATGGATTTAGCCACATGGATATATAACCCCCCCTATAGCAATTTAAGGATTCCAGGTACCATCTTAAAAAATGTTAGCCCCTCAGGGTCCCTCTAAGATCGATTTTTATTTTTTGGATTTTCAATTATTTTTTGCATCAACAGAATTTATGTGTAACATAATTTCTGCGTGAGATTAGATTTTGTGGTTGCAAAAAAATAGTTGACTTGTGAACTTTACTCTCACTTATTTTTTTTCCTTCTCTCTACAACTTAAGTGTGTTCACAGAAGCAAACTTTTATTATTTTATTAGTTGTTTGGAATACTTTTGCTAATTATTAAATTTATTATTAAACATGCCAATTGAACTTGTTCTTTCTCCATTAATGAGACCAGTCGTTATGGCTAAATCAATTTTATTTAGTCCTCATAGAAGAGCTTCCAGATATGTACCAATTATTAAAGATTTACAAGAAGAAAATACTTCAACTTATGTTATTTTAAAAAGATTTGGCTCTGGTTCCAAAATTTTTGATGTTTTTGATACTGAAAAGGGAAAATTACCGATTGGTTCAAATGATCCTGGAGATTCTTTATTTTGGTTTGTGAGATCAAGGGCTGTTAAAGGTGCTTATAGAATGTACTCAAGTGCAATTAGAGCTACAGGTGAAGATGGTGAAGATGAACCTGTGGCTGATGTTAGGGCAGGTTTAAGATCAAATATTTTGTTAATTAGAGCTCCTGAAGCTCCTGCTTCTGAATTAGGATGGCATGTTATTAATCATAGAGTTGACGCTTTAGATAGTTATAGAATGTTTACATTATCAGATGGTTATACTTATCAATGGACATCTCGAGGAAAATGGTTAGAAAGATTACATAACCCAGGTGAAAAGGAAAGTGAAGTTAGAGAAAGAATTGGTCAAGTAATTCCGAATGGTGCAAGAGGGTTTACTTTAAAAATTGATGAATCTAAGATGCCAAGAGAGTTAGCTTTATCCAGTGCTTTATGTTCGTTCATTGATCAATGGAATACAAATATTGAAGTTGGTGGTATTTATTATGCCAGACAGAATTCAAGAGTCCGCTGGAAAAGAGATTAAGTTAGATAAAAAGGTTTTTTTTATTTTATCTTTTTGTATGATTATGTATAACTATATTTTTAAAGTTAAATTCTATTTACAATATCTATTCCTTTATTATTCAACTTTGGTTGAACTCTTGTTTTTGGGGTATATTTGACTGGATAAATTAAATCTAGCATTATATTTTGAACTAATGAATATATTTGTGAAGTCATCCAATATAATGTTAATGCAGATGGAGCATACATTGAAATACCCATTAAAAAGATAACCATTAATTTAGAAGTATTATTCAATGCACTAGTTAATGTTGGCCTTAAACTGTTTCTTTTACTCAACATCAGTAATTCTAATGTTCTTGTATTCCATTCAATATTCAATAATGATGCAATACCAATTACCACTGGTGCAATATGTAAAGGATCAGCTTCAGTCAAATCTGTAAACCACAACATACCCTCTGAATGTAAAGTAGGATCCAATGCTGTATTTCTTATACTATCCCACGAAAGCCATCCAACAAGGTTTCTAATTGTCATTGACATAGTTATCCATAATGGAACTTGAAATAATGGTAACATAAAATTTTTCCAAGTCTGAATACCATGTTTTTTAAAAATTGCATTACTCCTCTTTTTAGTTTCTTTTGCTGAAAATACTAAAATATCTTCATATCTTAATTTATCAACAGGAATTTGTTTTTTCAAAACCTTAACTATATCAGTATTATCAATTTCTAATTCATCAGTCTGTGACTTATCCTTTGCTTTTTGTACATATTTCCCTAAGGTGGCCTTCAATATTGGTCTCGTACCTTCAATCAATGGTCTATATTCTGCTTGTTTTTGTAATCTTTTCCGCTGTAAAATTGATAATGGCAAAGTCCAAACTGATCTTAATGCAACTGTAGTAACAGGTATTAATGCCCACCAAGGAATTCCTGAATACGCATGAGCAGCTTGAAATGATTCTGTCATCATCGTAACTACCATTTGAACATCTACTGAGAAGTTTCTTCTCCCTATCAACATTGACGGCGAAGGTTTTATCCTTCTATGTATGATCGAACGAGATATCATCACACTATAATTTGAAAAGAAAATGCGACCTCAATAATTTTCTGTAGTTGTAAATTTTCCATCAATACTTTTGTCAATTTTAATCTTCATTTAATATATTATAAAAGAATATGTCATCAAGAACTGAAAGAGCATGTATGTTATGTGGTATAATACAACCTTTTAAGAAGTTTTTTGATAATGGATGCCCTAATTGTGATGATGTTTTACATTATCAAGACAATGATGATAATCAAATTCAAAATTGTACTTCACCATCATTTGAAGGATTAGTAGCTTTGGGAGAAGATAATAAACAATCATGGGTGGCGAGATGGTTGAGAATTGATTCATTTAAACCAGGTTTGTATGCTGTCAAAATTAACGGTAAAATACCCCAAGAAATAGTTGATGATTTAACTGAACAAGGAATCCTTTACAGACCAAGAGATGGAAGTGCTGAAGATTAAACTGAAAACTCAAGAGTAATTAGAGATTGTATAATAGACATATGAAGGTCAAACAGAAAAAAGAATATAGTTATTAGAAGTAATCAATATTATATGATATTATATTGAATAAAAGTAAATATACAGATTTTAGTTCAAATCTTTCTCGAGTTCAATTGCAATATTAAATAAACTTTCCATGGTTGTTGTTTTATCCCATTTATTTCTATCAGCCCATATTATATCCATTAAACGAGCCATTACAATTTCTAATTTTTCAATATTACAATTATTAGTAATTTCAATCACCCTATGATCAAAGAATTCCAGGTGATTTTCAGGTAATACAATATCTTTATTAAAATTAATCGTCAACTCTTCAGACTCAGATTCAGATTCAGACTCGGGCTCGGATTCTTCATTTTCAACATCTACTTGCATATTATCTTTATCTGCCAATGTGATAGCCAACTCATCATTTTTATCTTGAATTGGTTCGGTAACTGCTTTGACAGGTGAAGGGGCATCTCCGTTAAAATCTTTAGCAAGTTCACCATCACCATCGACAACTATACCATTTGGTTTTACAAGAGCCTGTGTTTGAGCTTGACCGTGTGTTATCAGTAATGAAGATGGTGCAGTGGCGAATCCATCTTCATTATTTGCTACAAAAGCTACTTCAGTTTCCTGATTTTCATTTTCAGCACTATCTTGAGGAGTTTCTTGTACATCATCTTGGATAGCATCTTGTACTTCAGTTTGATAAATAATATTAGTGGACCCATTGGTAATACCAGTTTCTGTTTCATTTTGAGTTTGAGTTTCAATTTCAATTTCAGTTACACCATTTGAAGGTGCTTGAAGTTCACCACCAAATTCAATAGGTGCAGAAACATTAGAATCTATTGGTGGTTGATCAAGCAGGAGTTCACCATTTTCAATTTTTTCTTTCAACAAAGCATGTTCCTTCAAAACCTTTTTCTGTCTTGCTAATTCTCTTTTTCTCATTTCTTTACATGCTTTAATAAGCTCAGGAGTACTAATATCATCAATACCAAATTGAGCATTAGTCAACATTTCATTAGCTTTTAAAACTCTTTCTCTATCACCATTTGTGATTGAATCTTCTACAATCATTTTGATATCCTTTAAAAATTGTTTTGGTTCAGAATAATAACCATTCCATAATCTTTCCTCAATAATATCTAAATCAATATTATGATAATATTTACCAGTTGAAACTTCCATGATCATATTTTCATGATCCGGATCAACTGCCCTTTCATACAAGACCTCATAAGGAATTAAAGGATTATTAAGCACTTCAGGGAAGAATAAATGAGATAATAAGTTTTCATCAATAATTGGTTTTTTAAATCTTTTATAACGAACTTTAAATAAATCCATTAAACTTGCCAACTTAATTTTTAATGTATTTTTTAATTTAGTATCTTGATATTCTTGTTGCTTCAATTGTTTCTTAGAAATTGCCTCTTCATCAGCTTTTGCTTCTTTGATAACCTTTAATTCCTTTAATTTTCTTTTTGGCCTATTTTCTAAATCATTAATAAACTCAAATGGTTTCATCATCAAGGTCGTCTTTAAACTTTGGAAAAAAACCTTCCTTTCATTGATCCCTGGATTATGCAATGACACATTATTACTATCATTGTTAAGACCAAAAATTAATTTAATTTCAGGATCTAAATTGACCATACTTGTTTCAGAAATTCCTAATAATAAAATTTTTTCATTACTTTTCAAGGATCTAAGTAAACTTGTTAAAGTAGCTTTAGCAGAATAAGGAACAACCTGGTACCAAATATCAATATTAGGAATAAATATGATTGATGGTTGATGTCTTCTTGCCTCAATAAATGCTTGAACAATTGACAGTTCAACAGTTCTAGTTGGATCTTCAAACATAGAACCAATATCTAAAGATTGGACTTGGAAACCTTCTAAATAATTCAATATCGCTGATCCTAGATATTGTTGACCATTACCCTTATCACCACAAACAAGTAAATGAGGTTTACAAATTCTTGAATTTTCCAAATTCTTTAACAATTCTTGCCTTCCAAAACCACCATCTTCATCTTTAGTAGTTGGATCTAAATACATCGCTTCATCTAAAGCAGTTAATTTCTTTTTATCCTTGGTATGAATTGAATTTGGAATTAAATTATTCAACTTGAATGTAATTTCATCAAATTGTGTTTCAAGTAGACATTTTAAATTACCTGGTAATGGAGCTGATTTTGATGAAGTTGATCTAGCACTAGATGGAACTATTTTATTAATAGCATTCATAAAATCTTTAGCGATAACTTTAACCTTGGAAGGATAAACCTTTAATTTTTCATTAGTTAAATAAATCTGGGGGTATTTTCTTTGAATACTACTCAATGCAGCTTCTGTACATAAAGCTCTTAAATCAGCACCTCCATAACCTTTAGTTAAGTCAGCAATTTTTTCAACAAATTCATCTTTTAATGGAGGAACCCATTTCTTGGTATGAATTTGTAAAATCTGTTTTCTAGCATTAGCATCCGGTAAGGGGAAATAAAATTCTCTATCAAATCTACCAGGTCTTCTTAAAGCAGGATCTATAGAATCAGGTCTATTAGTAGCACCAATAACAATAACTTGCCCTCTATTATCCATACCATCCATTAATGCTAATAAAGTAGAAACAATACTTGCATGAATTTGTTCTTGTTTAGAAGATCTAACTGGTGCTAAACCATCAATTTCGTCAAAGAAAATAATTGATGGTTGTTGGTTTTTGGCTTCTTCAAATAATAATCTTAATTGTCTTTCTGCTTCACCAACCCATTTACTTAAACAATCAGCACCTTTTCTCATGAAAAATGTGATTTTTCTTGTAGAAGTTGAACAACTTGATGCTAAAGCTCTTGCCATTAAAGTTTTACCAGTACCTGGAGGACCATGGAAAAGAACACCTCTTGGGGGAGTTATAGAAAAATTTTGATATAATTCAGGATAAAGTAAAGGTAAAGCAACCATTTCTTTTAATTGATTAATATAGTTATCTAAACCTCCAACTGCATTAAAATCTATATTCATATCAACGCCTAATGGATCAGTATCACTTAAATTATTTTTCTTTTTATTACCTTCACTCGCTGACGTACCAATTAGCTTAGTGTTATTAATTTTAGCTACTTTATCAAATGATTTCTTGGTAACAGTAGCTTCACCATTTATTGGAGCAATTTCTTCATCAGAAGAATCTGAATCACTTACATTACCAATTGCAGTAAATCCATTATTACCAGCTCCATTAACATTAGTTAAACCAGGAATTGGAATACCACCAGGTGGGATGTTTTGACCGAATAGCGAAATAACATCACTACCGCCAAATGGACCAGCAGTTGGGAAAAGCAAATTTCTATATTCTGATTTATTAGCAGTGTTGGGCCTTCCTCTTCTTCCCTTATTAAAAGATGGCGTAGCAGAACCACCAGTTTCTTGAATTAACTGTTGATCATTGGTGATTGGCGGTGGAATGGTGTAATCTATCTTAGCTCTTTCTCTTAATTTATGTTTGATAGGTCCTGGTTCTGGGGATGAATCATATAATTCAGCTATTTCCTTTTGAATATCTTCTTCCGAATTTTCTTCATTTTCACCAGGATCAGAATCATCACTACCTTTTACTTTCCTATTTTTCTTTCTCGAAGGTTCAACTGACCTTGATCTAGAACGCCTTTTCATTCTTCTACGTCTTGAACCATAACCATAATCACCACCTTCATTCTCATCATCTGTGGCAATGAATCTCTTATCATTTAATTTTCTTTCATAATTATCAATATCTGAAAGTTCATCATCATCATCGTCATCATCATCGCCGTCACTACTTCCACCAGCACCATCAAATTCACCATCAGAATCCATCGTTGTAACTCTATTTCTTCTAATTTTTCTATTTCTTCTTCTGGTTCTAGTACCGATATCATCATCCTCATCATCGTCGTATTCAATGTAATCATCTTGGTTTTTGTCATTGTCAGAAGGAGGAGAATCTTCCGCTTCTTCATCTTCATCTACATCGACATCTTCGTCACCATCTTCTTGTATCTCACTCTTCACCTTTTCAACTTTTTCAACTTTATTATATTCATCTTCATCATCATCATCAGAAATCATTGGACGATTCATCCGTCTTGAAGACTTGGACATATTATCTAGTGCTCCAGGTGTATAATATAAGGTGACGAGGAAAATTTTGGATACTTTGTTAGCAATATACAATCTTTAGTTGATAGTCTACAGAAACGCGACCAAAAATCTTTGATGTTAAAAAAAGTGACACTATAACGGTCTAAGTATAATCAAATTTGCAATTAATCTAGACTTTCTTACACTATTGGGAATAAATAAATAAATAAATAAGAATAACAATTGATTGAAGTTTAATAATTACAATTACTTGTCAGTTGGTTTGCCTATCTTTATTATTTTTTTTTCTCGCTGTGGCGGACTCGCACTTGAATTTTTTGAAGAATCTTCAACAACTTTGAAAGAACAACAACAGCTCTATATCTATTAAAAACACTTAAAAAACTTAAGGTTTTAAGTCAATAGTGATTTGAATCGAAAATTTTGAAAATTAATTACCATATAGGTATATTTTTGGGGATGTTTTGAAATTTTAAAAAGTGATAAATAACCATAATTGAAGAGCACAGATTCAATCGATCAGATATAACTGCAAAATAATTGACAGATCTTCGTAAAATTTAACTATATAAAAATTTGGCTGCAAAATCAGGAAGAAAAGTGTAATCTACTTAAGTAGTAAACCCAATTTTTACTTCCTCGACAGCGCGCACGTGATCAAACATTTGGAGAATAGAGTGATTGAACTTTTAAGTTATTTAAACAATAGATTATAATATTTACAGATATCAATTGAGTATTAGTAGAGAAAATAACTCTAAATTGAGATACATATCACATTTACACTATTTACAGTTTCATTTTTTTAGTTTTACGATATGGTTTTTCAGCATTTGGTTCATTAGCTCCTTCACCATAACTAATATGTTTTAATGGTTCAATATAAAATAAATTTCTTTGATTAAAAGGGATATTTAACCTATTAAGAATTCTTCCGGAACCCCCTGGAGCAATAGGTTGAATTAAAATTGAACAAATTCTTACTGTTTCAGCTATAAGCAATACAATATAATTTTTAATAAGGACATTTTGGGTGACAAATGTCCAAGGTTCAGATAACGTTACGAATTGATTAGCAGATTCAATAACTGACAACCACTCTTGAATAGCTTTCAGAAATTCAAATTCTTGTATGTGGGAATCCATTACATCTGGTAAATTCCTTAGCTGTTCAATTAACTCACTTGCTTCCTTAATTATCCTGTCAGCTTTACCTGGAACTTCTGCCTTAATCATTTCATCAATACCTTTAAATGACTCTCTGTTATACTCTTCAACACTATGTTTAATGTTAAAATTAGGCGACCCAATCCTTGTAAGTAAATTACCATATTTATTAATAATTAATTGTTCAGTTGCTTTCAAGTCTTTATTACTATAATTACTATCATTTGAAAGGTTTGATCTTTGCATAAGGAAAAATCTAACTACATCTGCACCTAATTCATGTAAAATTTCTGGAGGGTCAACAACATTTCCTAAACTTTTACTCATTTTAACACCTTCATTTAACCAATGAGAATGAACCACAATTTGTTTTGGTACTTCTATTTCAGCAGCCATCAACATTATTGGCCAATAAATACAATGGAATCTAGAGATATCTTTACCAATAATGTTAACTGGTGGCCACGGGTTAGATTCTACGGTTTTAAATTTACCGTTATCATATTGAAAATCAACCGGAAATCCAACTGAAGTAAGATAATTTATTAAAGCATCGAACCAAACATAAATTTTTTGTTCTGGATCATTAGGTACATCAATGCCCCATTCCAATCTAGAAGA
Organism: Yamadazyma blattariae; assembly: GCA_030581595.1. Taxonomy (NCBI): domain Eukaryota; kingdom Fungi; phylum Ascomycota; class Pichiomycetes; order Serinales; family Debaryomycetaceae; genus Yamadazyma; species Yamadazyma blattariae. The sequence continues at coordinate 61,378 of JAKTTU010000025.1, forward strand.
AGGTCTTGAAATTGATAAATCTTTTAAATCTTGAAGTTTTAATTCATTCAATATTTCATCATATTTATTTTTTGGGATTATAAAGTTCGGGTTCTTTTCAATATATTCAATTAATCTATCTTGAAATTTAGATAACTTAAAGAAATAATTGGTCTCATTTTGAAAAATAACTTCATGCTTTGATTCTTTTGAAATTTTCTTTTTTTGACCGTTTTGTTCTATCTCTTCAATTTGATTTTCAGGTACAAATGCTTCATCATTAATCGAATACCACCCACTATGTTGTCCTTTATAAATTAATCCTTTATCATTTAAAAGTTCCCAAAAAAATTTAACAACCTTTCCATGATCTTCATCTGTTGTTCTTATAAATCTATCATATGAAATACCAGACTTTCTAGCTAGTACTTTAAATTCCCTGGAATGTTTATCACATAATTCTTTTGGTGTTATTTTCTGTGATTTAGCTACATTTTGAACTTTCAATCCATGTTCATCAGTTCCAGTCGTAACAAATGTTGAACTTGATGGATTTAACTTTTCCCACTTTGCACGGACATCAGCAAACAACATAGAATATAAATGTCCTAAATGTGGCCTAGCATTTACATAAAAGATAGGAGTAGTTAGGTATAATGGTTTAAGGCTGGTAGCCTTTGCACCAAATCGATTCATCATTTTGGAAATTTTTCTCTCGCACTAAAAAAGATAATGTAAATTAAATATATATGAAGTAGCTATGGACTAATAATGTGGGTATATATGTATTTATATATACAAGAATAATAATATAAAGAGAAAAGTCATTGTTAATACGCTTTGTAAACAATGAACGTTTTCAAGATGACAAAAAACAAAAAACCCCCAAAATTAGAAGCCTATAAGGCTTCTTTCTCTACGAAAATTGCCATTAATGCAAAAACAGTATAAAATAAAGCCAATGGATAAGCAATCAATGCTCTAACATTATGTAATCTTAACACAGCGACAAAGAAAGCTGAAGCTGAATAAGTACACCAAAAAACTGCGATAACACTTAATATATAACCAATTGAGTTATCTAAAGAAAAGAAAACACCTAATATACTTATTAAAACCAATGGTAACAAACAGTAACCAATAACTGATGCTGACCTCAATAAGTCAATTTGAATTTTATCACTCATTAATTTGAATAAGTAATGTAAAGTCAATATACCAAATAAACCAACACCATATATATAACCAAATTGAACTTTTCCAGCTAACAATAATAAAGTTCCATATATGAAAACATATAAGATTGGGCCAGCTAAATCTGAATCAGCCATTATGTCACTAGTAATATTTTGATTTAAAGGATTTAAAACAGCTAATGTTTTAGTTTTAATGTGTTGAAAATTTATGCCCAACTCTTCTAATAATGGTGGTTCGTTTGGATAACCTGAAGTACCGAAAGCAGCTAATAAGCCAGTTGTCAACTCACCAGAGGCAGTATTCATACTGCCACTCATGTCAAACTGATTTCCAAAACTTGAATCCATACCACCAGTTGCCATTGAATTAATCGTATTACCTCCTGGCTGAGCAGCAAAATTATTAGCATAACTTGATTGATAGAACTGCATGTTCAGCGGATCATTAGATTGTTGATAATATGCCATTTTATGTGTAACTCGTCGCAGCTACTTCCTCAGATCAATAAAGACGCCAGAACTTTTGTTTTCAAAGTCTTTCTCTTTTTTCTCATTTGAAAGGAAAAAAGTGCGAAGTTTTGCTGAAGTCAAAGATCTAATAAAGTACTATTGTGGACATAATTGGTAGAACTTTAGTATGTCACAATCTTTAGTAGTTCATTTACCTTCTGGTGAAACTGTTTATCAGTATAACAATAAATTAATACCATTCAATGATTTAATAGCAGGTATCGTCAATGAGACATGTACTCAATTAGATCAAAATTTCTTGACTGCTTCAATCAACCAAAAGAGATTCTACAGTTATAGAAAGGAGGATGTATATGCAAGTTTATATATTGATGTTATCACAACTATAGATAATGAAAAAATTAAGCAAATGCTAATGGATGTTTTGAAAATTTATAGAAAGGTGAAAGAAGACGACAACGAAGAAAAATTAAAACCACTTATTGATTATCAATTCAATCAATTAATGAAGTTACAAACTGAAAATACTCCTGAACCTTCAACTCCTATACAGTCCAAAATAAGTACACCAAAGAAGCAACACCAACACCAACAACAACAGTCAACAGGTAAAAAGATGAGAAAATGGGTTGATGGTGAAATGGTTGAAGTTGAAGCTGGTGGTAAAGAATTAGATTTTTCTGAATCAAAAGAAATTGATTATAGAGTAGATAATGAACAGTTGAAGATTGACAATATGGCATTCAAGAAAGAAAAAGACTTAGTTTTGGTGAATGAGTTGAATGATATCTTAGGACAAGAAGAAGAAGATGATGATGGCGATGAAGACGAAGAAACAGAGGCAAAAACAAGTGGATTCCTTTCAAAGTTCACTTCATATTTTGGTTCATCTATAAATATTGATGAAGTTTCTAAAAAATTTAATGATCAATTGATAAGTAAGAACATTGCACCACAAACTGCTAAACAAATTATCGATAGAATAAAAAATAAATTAAGGGGTAAAACTGTCACCTTGCCAATTTTCAAACAAACATTAATTGATGAATTAACTAAAGTTTTATCTCCAAATGTTTCTACTGATTTATTATATGATATTAAATCAAAATCTAGTAATGCTAGACCATATGTTATATCAGTGGTTGGTGTCAATGGTGTTGGTAAATCTACCAATTTAGCTAAGTTAGCTTACTGGTTTTTACAAAATAATTTTAATGTCTTAATTTGTGCTTGTGATACTTTCCGTTCAGGTGCTGTTGAACAATTAAAAGTTCATGTTAATAATTTGAAGACTTTAAATGATTCTAATGAATCATCCACAGCAAAAATTGACATTTTTGAAAAAGGTTATGGTGGTGGTGATCATGTTGTTGCTACTGCTAAAGCAGCAATTGAATTTGGTACTAAAAATTCTTTTGATATTATTTTAATTGATACTGCTGGTAGAACACATTCTAATGCTAAATTAATGGCCCCATTGAAAAAGTTTGGTGATGCTGCAGATCCTGATAAAATTATCATGGTTGGTGAAGCCTTAGTAGGTACTGATTCAGTTGAACAAGCTACCAATTTCAATAATGCATTTGGTAATAAGAGAAACTTAGATTTTTTCATAATTTCTAAGGTGGATACTGTAGGTGATTTAGTTGGTACAATGATTAATATGGTGATGGCAACTAATGTTCCTATATTATTTATGGGTACTGGCCAAACTTATACTGATATAAAAAGACTTAATGTCAAACTTGTAGTAGATATGTTAATGAAGTGAAAATAATATATAGTTTATCATATTACTCTTGCCCTTAATTTATAGGTACCAATACTTAAAATTGCTGAGACCAGCAGCATAATATTCTTTTTTTAGTGAGAAAATCATCACACTCCGCAAGTCTAACTTATTATATCGCGAGACCAGACTTTCATGATCTAGAGGCTTTTAAAGTTTGGTTCGGTTACTGTTTAAAGGAAAAAAAAAACATCCAGATTTAAAACCACTCATTTCCACAATCATAAAGTTGAAGTAATTGGGAAAAAAGTTTGAATTAATAACAAATATAGTACAAAAGATGGTGTTTCATAAGAAGGAAAAGGCTGATTATGTACCAAATTATGAAAAACTATTTTTAAACATTCATGTTAATAGAGCTGCCGACTTAATTGACAAACAGCAACTTCAGATGGAGGGTGAGAATAGAAAGAAGAGAAATATAAACCCCATATTAAGTTGTCAATTTAATGGATTAACGAAAAGGACTAAAAGAAAACTATGCACCAACAATCCTACCTGGGACCAAATATTAACATTCCCCTTAAAACATCACGATAAGGGTCAATTAATCATATTAAGTGTTTGGGATAAACATAGGTCACATAAAAACTACCTTGGTGAATTAAGATTAAATATTGCTAGCATTTTTGTTGCTAATGGTTCCTTCCAGTCTTTTACTGAGCTTAAATGGTTTAAATTGTATTCCGACTCCACTCATAAAGCATTTGTGAATGGATCATTATTATTATCATTTGATTTGGTTGTTAAGGCGATTAAGAGAAGAAAAGTTAAACAAAGAGCACAAGAGCAACAACTGAAGCAGCAAAAGCCAGAAGTTATTGACACAATCGAATCACCAATAATTGTTAAAGTCGACCCACCAACTCGCAAGAATACTCAAGCAGTAGAACCACCTAACATAGACAATTTTGAAATAGATATGGAAAATTTGAATATCTCAGATACTGATTTGTCACCGATAAGCACCAGTAATGAACATACTCAAACAATTTTCGAAAATTGGTTGGATGCATTGATTTATACTGGTAGCGATTTAAAACCTTTAAATGTTAGCGATCAAGGATTTTATGGCGATTCAGGTGATTTGAGCGATGTACTGGTATCCGATTTCGAGTCTGATAGGACCTCCAAACATTCTGATACTTTAGAACCACATAAATTACTACAAAAGAAACTACTGGACAATTTTCAATCAAGTCAAACATTATCATTACATACTAGTACACAACCTGATTTGGGTGGTGTTGACGATAATTCGTCAATTTCTAATATTTCAATGACTGATATCAGTTCTATATCAGGAATTTCCCTTTCAAGCGAAGCTTATGAAACTGATTCTTCGGCATTTCAAGGTGAGGAAAGTAACAAACTACCAGGAGATATTCCAGCTCAACAAAAAAGGCGTAAATACAGGCATAAAATCAAAAAACTTACCAAGAAAGCATCTCAATTAAATAATTTTGAAATCAGAAATAGAAAAGTTGATGGAGTCTTATTTATGGAAATAGTTTCAGTAACTGACTTACCACCAGTAAGAAGATTAAAGAATATGGGTAGATTTGATATGGATCCATTCATAGTCGTAACGTTTGGTAAAAAGACATTTAGAACTAGTTGGAAACGTCATAATTTGAATCCAGTTTTTAATGAACGTTTGGCATTTGAAATATTGAACCACGAAAAGAATTTTGATGTACATTTCTTAGTACTAGATAAAGATAGGTTTTCTTTACATGATGATGTTGGAAGTGTTGTTATTCCTTTAAATGATTTAATAAAAAATGCTACTGCAGTACCTAGGGGTTTTTACCTTAGACCAGATGTTGGACTTTCTGGAGAATTTACTGAAGGTGAAACCGATGGTAATGACAATTCGAATATAACATTTTTAGACGATAACAATATTGTACCATCAATGCAAAAGGGGTTACTTCGTAAGAAATTGAAACCAAAGTATATTGATACTTCAAAATTTAAAACTATGGATTTGAATTTAAAATTAACTGATGATAAGTATGCTAAAACAAGTAATCCAAAATTGAAAATTAGAGTTCGTTATGAAACTTATGATAATTTAAGGAGAGATTTCTGGAAAAGATTATTGACTCAATATAGTTTGGATGAAGGAGATGAAGATTTCAAAAGATATGATTATATTGAATTAATTGCATTATTAGATACTTTGGGTTCTAATAACAGTGATACTTTGGTTACTAAATTTTTCCAACGTTATGGTAAACTGATATGGGGTGGAGATTCATTAACAATTTATGAAATAGTTGATTGTTTAGAAGAACATATCTTATCAAATTCGAATGATGAAAATAAATTATTTGAGATTGAAAAGTGCCCAAATTGTTTAAAGAAAAGGTTGAATAATAAACATGATATTGATGTCGTTACACATTTTGCTATTTGTGGTTCAAAACAATGGAGTATAGTTGATAAGTTGTTAGTATCATCTTATGTAACTCCTCAATTAGCTACTAAGCGTTGGTTCACTAAAGTTTTAATCAAAGTAAGTTATGGTAAATATCAACTAGGTAGTAATTCAGCTAATATTCTAGTTCAAGATAGAACAACAGGTATAATTTTAGAAGAAAAAATGGGAATTTATGTTCGGTTAGGAATTAGATTGTTATATAAGGGGTTAGATTCTGCTAGAAAGAGAAGGATTAGAGCAATTTTAAAGAAGTTAAGTGTTAAACAAGGTACTAAATTTGACAGTCCTAGTCTGAAAGCTGATATCCCATCATTTATAAAATTTCATAAACTTGATTTATCTGATTGTCTTGAACAAGATACACTGAAATATGAGACTTTCAATGATTTTTTCTATAGAAAATTGAAACCTGACGCTAGACCAGTTGAAGGTGAAACCGATATGACTGCTGTTTCTACTGCTGATTGTCGTTGTACTGCTTTTGAAACTGTCACATCAGCCACTGAATTATGGATTAAGGGTAAAAATTTTAGTATTCAAAAATTATTTAACGGTAATTTTGATGATTTAGAAGAGACAAACATTTATAAGAAAGATAAATGTACTTTGGGAATATTTAGATTGGCTCCTCAAGATTATCATAGATTTCATTCACCTGTAGAGGGTATAATTAAGAGTATTAAACTCATTGATGGTGAATATTATACAGTCAATCCTATGGCTATTAGGTCGGAGTTAGATGTTTTTGGGGAAAATATCAGAGCCGTTATTTCAATTGAGACAAAAGAATTTGGAACAGTAGTTATGGTTCCAGTGGGTGCAATGATGGTTGGATCAACAATATTAACTAAGAAAGTTGGAGATAGAGTGAAAAGAGGAGATGAAGTCGGTTATTTTAAATTTGGTGGATCAACTGTTGTGTTGTTATTTGATAAAGATAAATTTCAATTTGATTCTGATTTGATCAATAATTCTAGGTCATGTATTGAAACTTTAATTAGAGTTGGCCAAAGTATTGGTCATCATGTTGATACTAAAGAATTTGTCAGAAGTCGTGTTGATTTTAGTAAACTTACTAAACTCCTGAAACAAAATTTAATAAGAGTTATAACTGGTGGTGATTTACGTCATATGGATGGATTAAATAGCTGGGAAGCAGAAAAATTAAAATTATCTGAGAGGGAAGTAAATGAAGTTATGAACGATAACGATGATGATTACGAAGAGGATGAAGATGAACTTTATAATAGAAATCTGGAAGATGACTTTGAAGATTATGAAGAGGAAGAGGAAGAGGACGATGACGAAGAGGACGATGACGAAGAGGACGAAGAAGATGAAATAGATGAAGTAGATGACGCATAGTAAAAATTATTTGCATAAAATATATATCCATTTTTTTTCGTTTACTTTTTATTTCTAATAAAAAAATTAACAATGAATACGAAAACACGTAACGTAAAAAATACTCTAAACTTTTGTATAAAAAAACACATAAATCTAACATTTAACGGTATCATCAGATCTAAAACCACTAATATCACAGAAGTTAGCGGCAACACAATCTGATGAAACTTCTGAACCATTAGCACAATCTGGAGCATAAATAGTTTGACGATATTGTAAATCGATATATTTTTGATTGAAATCAATATCTGAATTATTAGCTAACTTCTTAGCAATAAATTCATTGAAGAAAGTACCATTAAGGGCAGCATCAGCTGGCCATTGACCTTCTGGATCATAATTATCTCTTGTAGAGTAACCTAATCGCCAAACTGGTTCATTACCTCCACTAACATAGGTCTCATTTAATTGAGCATAATAATTATAAGCATTTAAGATATTAAATGATTCCTCTTCAACTTCATAATATTTATAAGCTGGATTAAATTCCCAAGCTGGAGTAACGGATTGAACAATCCAAGCCATATTAATAACATCTGATTCAACTACACTTGAATTAGTACCAGGATTTGAGTATAAGATTTTAAATTGATCTTTATGGGTATGACCAAAGAAAATATTAGCAATGGTATAAGGACTAAATCTTTCAACAATTTTAGCAAAAATTTTGGATTGAATTGGTAAAGCATCAGAATCACCAGAAGGGATATGAGACATAATCCAAACTCTTTGATTATTTTTTTCACTTTCAACTAATTCATCAATTAAAAATTGCCATTGACCAAATGGATCAGAATCCGCTTCTAAATTAATATAATTCCATAAATTCTTTTGATAGTAACAATTGGAGTTTAATGCAATAACTTTCAAACCTTTATAAGTAGTAATTGAAAAACCAGAATAATGTTCAGTAATTTGAGCTTTTTCACCATCTGGAATCCAACCATCATTAACCCATAATTCACTCATTAATTCAACATTATATTGATAAGAATTATTTCTATCATACTTTTTTGGAGCAATTTGTCCGTAAGGGAAGGTATCATGATTACCTAAACTTGGGAAAATAGTCATATTATTTAAATAATGTTTCATTAATTGGAAAGTTAAGACTTCAGCTTCTTTGGTAACTTCTGGGGTACAATGAACAGCATCATGATCGACTAAATCACCAGTGAATAAAGTGAATTTAAAATCTTTTTCTTTATGCATTTCTGCAACAGCTTTAAGGGAATTGTTAACTAAAACTTCTGGAGCATCACATGAATAACCACCAAAAGTTGAACCTGGTAAGAAAACTGAATCATATCCTCTGTCACCTACTAAATCATAGTTATCACCTTTAATATAATTACCTTCTTCATCGTAATGAGCATCTTGATAGAATGAATAATTAATTGATTTTAATTCTGGATCAGCTAAATAATATTGAGAAGTAAAGTTATAACCACTTTCAACTTTTGGTAAATCAGAATTAAATGATTCTGGTAAACAGCAAATACCTTGAGAACAATTAGCTTCAGAACCTACAGTGTATCTTAATTCAGTATGGAAATCAGTAATATGTAAAACATTAAAAGTTGATCTGTTTGAAGTTGAATAAACTGGTTGAGAAAAATGCTTTTCTTGTTTAGCAGGCCATTTAGCATCATAATTATAAAGTTCATCAATGTCAGGAGTTGCAGGTAATTTACAAGCTTTACTTGCTTTAAAATAGCAATAAGATTCAATATCTAAATCTGATGACATATTGAAATTTTTAACCATATGCATAAAATCGTTATCAAAGAAATTAATAACGGTAGAATCTTTATATCCTGAATCAAAAGCATTAATTGGATCTTCAGTTAATTCAGTATGAGTTGTTAAAAAGAAATCTGTTGCAGTACACAGCGAGGCTTCACCAGGATGTTGATCTAAACAATATTTAAATAAGGTTAAACTAATTAAATGTTGATTTTGTGGTTCAGCATCAATTAAAGTTTTAGCATATCTAATTTTATTTTTACAAGCATCACATTTAGAACCATTAAAATTAGTTAAATTTTTAACATGACTATTAATCCAATCAATTTCAGGATAACTTAAACTTGACCATAATTCATCAACTAAATCATTTTCATCTCTTCTATTTAATAATTGTTTTTCAATTGAGTTTCTACCTGGAATAGTTGACCCAAGAACAGTTACACTCCAAAGCGAAAGTAATAAAAATTTTAACATTGGTGCTTTTTAATTTTTATATAATTTTATTATTTTTTTTGCAGCCTATCTTGAGAATTACCTGGTTTGTACTCATGGTGAGGAATTGTTTCAAGCTTTATATATCAGTAAAAAATATCATTTTGACACAAAAAAAAACCCTAAATTACAAGGTACAACGGTAATTGAAAAGTTTTATATCCCCTATTTTCAATTATACCATTTTGACAACTATATGAAGTAACTGGTTTTAGTTATATACCAGAAATTTAATTTTCAAACCATTTTCAATTTCTCACAATAAATTTTAATTGGATAATCTTAAACTTAATTCCCATAACTTTACATAATAAGTAAGTAATTTACCTATAAAAGACATATATAACTTTTTAACAATTGATTGTTTAAAAAGCCAGCACACGTTTTAATAATAGGTTACAATACGAAACTTTTAAAATGGAAAAGTTAATTTCAATTCCCCCGATAAAGGAATCTTCTCCCTTTAATTACTTGCATAGATATGAAAGGAGATTGGATTTGAAAGGATTATACCCTAAATTCTCCCTAATTATAGTTTATAATATGTTATTCATAGTATAATAATTCCTTTGGTTGCTACTTAATTGGTTAGCAGGTTTTTCAATTGTTCTATTTACGACAACATCAAATTAGACAATTGAGACCAGTATTTCAAATTCCAACCCTCCTCTCTTTGAAATAAAGTATTTGTACACACAAAATTTTATATAATATGAGGGATAGTATAAGGTATCAATTGATTATCTTATATACTAAACCTATTAGAGTATGGCTGCAAAAAAAAAAAAAAACGATGGGAAAAAGACAGACATGTAAAAGAAGCACAAACGTGGGTAAATCATGAGGCTTGACAGATTTTTGAATGCAGTTGACAGGAGGGATTATATTTTATATTTTTTCTTTTTCCCATCGATTTTGCAAGTCTTCGGTATTCGACCCATAAATCATCGGATCACACTCTTCTCTTAGTACCGGATTAAAAAAAAAAAAATTAACGATTATATAATATCAGGAAAGATTTGTAGAAAATATATATGCAATAGAATTGTCATGCATGTGATCCATCACGTGAACATTGGTTGGTTAGAAACAATTATACAAATATCTAACTTATAATCAACAAATATTTCAGATCATATTATTCATTTAAGTTTGCTTTATCAATTATAATTTTCATGAATTAAATGGTGGTTGATTTCTTTAACTTTAACTAGCCACTTCGTTTGCAATTTCTTTGTTGCACCATCGCGAATTGATAAGAGGAAATAGTCGTCAGTGACAAGGAACAAATTTTTATAATCAATTACAAGTTTATCGTTCTGTTTAATAATAATCTATATTTATTTATTCAAATATGTCATCATCAAGAAAGAAGCTTTTGTTAATGGGAAGATCTGGTAGTGGGAAATCTTCAATGAGGTCAATAATATTTTCAAATTATTCAGCATTTGATACAAGAAGATTAGGTGCAACAATCGATGTTGAACATTCACATTTAAGATTTTTAGGTAATATGACATTAAATTTATGGGATTGTGGTGGTCAAGATGTTTTCATGGATAATTATTTTACTTCACAAAAAGATCATATCTTTAAATTCGTTCAAGTTTTAATTCATGTTTTCGATGTTGAATCAAAATCAATTAATAAAGATATTGAAATTTTTATAAAATCTTTAACAAATTTACAAAAATATAGTCCAGAAGCTAAAGTTTTTGTATTATTACATAAAATGGATTTAGTTCAAACTGATAAAAGAGAAGAATTATTTAATATAATGATGGATAAATTACAAACAATTTCAAATCCATTTCAATTTAAATTAATTGGATTCCCAACTTCAATTTGGAATGAAAGTTTATATAAAGCTTGGTCACAAATAGTTTGTTCATTAATTCCAAATATGAATTTATTTAATGAAAATTTAATTAAATTTAATTCAATTATAGATGCGGAAGAAATAATTTTATTTGAAAAAACTACATTTTTAGTTATTTCTTCAACAAATTCGATTAAACAACAACAGCAAATTGCAACTGATGAAAATTTAGATCCAAAAAGATTTGAAAAAATTTCGAATGTTATTAAAACTTATAAACAATCAATTTCAAAATTAAGAACTAATTTTAATAATTTAATTATTAAAGGTAGTAATGATACTCAATTTTTTATTGATGTATTAACTGATAATATGTTTATAATGATTATATTAAAAGATAAACCACAAGAAGGTAAGTATCATGTTAATAAAGAAGAATTAATTGTTTTAGAAAATATAAAATCAGCTAGAAAATGGTTTGAAAAAATTGAATCAGCAAAGTAAAATAAAGGGATAAAAAATTGAATTTAGAGTTTTTAAAGAAAAAAAATTATATAGCTTATTAGAGTCCACTTTCTATGTAGTTATAAAGTGTTTTCATGGTGAATTAATTGTGTGTATATTTGTTAATAGAATTTGTAGGTGACTTCTTCAAGATTACTTCTATTATCTATCTCTTGCACCCGTACACCAACACATTGAAATAAGCGGGTCGTGCCAAAATGGTATAAAGCTATAAACGAAATATGGACGCATTAAACGATCCAAAACTTTTTTTTTCATCCTAATCTTTTAGATTTGTCCAATTTAGAAATTATCCAATTCAATTTTATTTGATTCAATTTGATTTTAACAAGTTTGAGAAGTTTATTAGAATTAGAAATTATTAAGATTTAAGTTTCATAGATATAGAATTTACAATGGGTAAATTATTTCAATTAATAACTCATCCTGATGAATTAGTTTCAGTAATTCAATTACTTGGTTTTAGAGTGCCTTTACATAAGAAGGATCCAAGTAAAATGACTCCAACTTTAAAAAGATGTTACGAAATGTTAAAAATTACTTCAAGATCATTTGCAGCAGTTATTGATGAATTACATCCTGAATTAAAGGATGTTGTTATGGTTTTTTATCTTTTATTGAGAGCTTTAGATACTGTTGAAGATGACATGACAATTGATCCAAAAGTTAAAGTTCCTTGGTTAAAAAATTTTGTTAATTTATTAAAATTAAAAGAATATCTGTATCATGAAGTTGATGAAAAGGAAAAGGATAGAGTTTGCTTAGTTGAATTTACTGCAATTTTAACTGAATTTCATAAATTAAAACCTCAATATCAAGATATTTTAGCAGATATTTCTAAAAGAATGGGTGATGGTATGGCATATTATATTGTTGATGAAAAGTTTAATACTGAAGGAGTTGAAACTAATGAAGATTATGATAAATATTGTCATTATGTTGCAGGTATTCTTGGTGAAGGTTTAACAAAATTATTTATTTTAGCTGGTTTTGCTGATCAGTCATTATTAGAAAATAATTTTGAAAAGGCAAATTCAATGGGATTGTTTTTACAAAAATTTAATATTACAAGAGATTATAATGAAGATTTAGATGATGGTAGATCATTTTATCCAAGAGAAATTTGGAGTCAATATTCAGATAAATTAAGTAATTTTGCTATTAAAGGTAATGAAGAATATAAACAAAAGGGTCTTCAATGTATTAATCATTTAGTTCTTAATGCTTTAGGTCATGTTGAAGATGTTTTAGATTATTTATCACAAGTTAAAGATCCATCATGTTTTAATTTTTGTGCTATTCCTCAAGTTATGTCAATTGCTGGTTTAGAATTAATTTTTAATAATGAAAAAGTTTTATATGGTAATGTTAAACTTAGAAGAGGTTTATCATGTAAATTAATCTTAGAAAGTAGAACTTTCCCTGAAGTTGTTAGAATTTTTAGATATTATGTTAGAAAAATTCATCACAGAATCCCAGTTAAAGATCCAAATTATGTTGCATTATATTCAAGAATCGCTAAAATTGAACAATTTTGTGATAAATTATATCCAGATCTTTCTTTAGTTCCAGCTGGTGCAAAACCAAATAATGAATTTAAAGAAATTATAGCATCAAGACAACCAATTGATGAAGAAGTTGCTAAAGTAATTCAAGCTGAAACTATAAAATGTTATTTATCAATTTTTGGTGTAGTATCAGTCTTTGGTGGTATAATTTATTATATCATATCGTTATTTTAATATTTTACTTTTACAAGATTTTAATATATAATATTTTTAACTTTTTTCTTTCTTTTTGCAACTAATAATATGTCTGATCGTCTGATTTTCTTTTCCCTAATTGATCTCTCTGCTGCTCTCTGATTTCCTTCTGTATTTCGTCTAAATAATCGTGATATTTTTTGCAACCGCGAAGCCTCGAATTAGAAATTCTAGAGATAGGGGAATTCGGTCATTTATATATAGAAAAAAGTTAACCCTTGACAACGTTTTTACAGTAAACAAATTGCTAGGAAATTAAGGATAGTTGGAAGTTATATTAATCTAGATCAAGTAAAAGTAATTTTAACAGATTAAATAACTGAATTTTATTAAGAAGTTTAGAAATCTTGGAAAAAACGGAGTTTTAACTATTAATTATGTCTGATATTGAATTTGAAATTAGAATAATCACTTGGTCTGATTATGATCATAAATCTCCGATTTTATTACAGGATGCTAATGGACCTTGTCCTTTAATTGCTTTGGTCAATACTTTATTGTTGAATAATGAAATTCAAATTAGAACAAATAGTTTAAATGGATTAGAAATTGATCATTTACAAGAAAGTATTCATGATTTTAAGAAATTATTACTTGACAAGAGTAGTATTAAACTTAATGACTTATTATCACAATTAGGTGACTTATTAATTAAATTTAATGATGGTAAAAATCATAATATTGATAAAGTATTGGAAAATTTACCATTGCTTCATACTGGATTATCTATTAATTCTAATTTAACTAATGGAACATTTGAACCTGATTTGGGAACTGAATTATTTAATATTTTTAACTTAAAAGTTAATCATGGTTGGATTTATGAATTTAAATCTGTATCTGATGAACCAATTGCTACATCATCATCAGAAGCTGAAAATGATTCTAAATTAGATAAAACTATTCTAAGTTTACAAAATTTTGATTCTATTCAAGATTATTTATTAACTACTAATGATGAACCATTAAAACATTGGCTTATTGAAAATTCAACACAATTAACTAATTATGGACTTTTAAAACTAAATGAATTAGTTGATTCCGATGAATTTATTGTATTTTTCAGAAATAATCATTTTAGTACTTTATACAAAAAGGATGAGCATGATTTTTATTTACTTTTAACTGATTCAAGTTTTAAAAATAAGTCTCATATTGTTTGGCAATCATTAATTTCAACAAGTGGCAAAGATGATTTATTCTTTAATGGTGAATTTTTACCAGTATTAGATGATTTAAGTGATCATGGTGGTCCTGAAGATGAAAATTTAAAATTAATTAAACAATTACAATTAAAAGATGATGAAGATTATGCTAAAGATTTACAAAAAACTTATGAAAAACGTCAAGCTAAAGCAACAGAAAAAGCATCAAAAGAAAAAGATACTGTTAGATCAAAAACTAGAAATTCAATAGAAAATGTAGAGAAAGATAAAAATAGTGATAAAGAAAAAAAGAAAAAAAATATTTGTATTATAATGTAATTTACATGTCATGAGCTTTTAAAGTTTAATTTGTTTGGGTTATCTTAACCTGTCTATTCTTTCTATTCTTCGTTAGGAGTCTCTGTTTGCTCTTTTTCTTCACCTTCTACTTGTGCGTCTGCTTCACCTTGTTCTTCTTCTTGTGCTTCTTGTTCTGGCTCTTCAGTTCCTTCTGGTTTAGATTCATCTTCAATAGTTTCTGCTTCCGGTTCTTCTTCTGCTTCATATTCCATTGGATCGAATTCACTTCTTAAAGTATCCATTTTCCTTAATTCATTTGCGCTTGGTTCCCTTAATTTAAAGTCAACTGTATCAAAAGTACTTCCATCAACAAACTTATTAATTTGACCATTAGTTGAAGTCCTGTATTTCTTTAAATCAATTCTACCATTTATTGGGTAATAATAACCAATTTTTCTCTTCTTGGAACCTTCACCAACAAATTTAATTGCAATTTCTCTGTAAGCATCATCAGATTTTTTAAATGTCATATCATAATTATTCAGAAATTTAAATTTAAATGTTTCATCATTTAATAATTGATTTGGTAATTTCATTAAACTATGTAAACCATCAACTTTCTCATTTGGATTTTGTTGATACATTGACATCCATTCTCCATCAGAACTAGTAATTGGTTTAAAAATTGAAGTTTCTAAAATTTTATTTTGTAATAATTCATCATATTCTTCACCTTGTTGGTTTTTTAAAGTATTTAATTCTCTGTTAACTGATGCTGAACCTAAGAATTTTATATTTAAATATTTAGAATCCATAGTTGATGTATCAGGTAATAATTGCCAAGTTGAAACAGCTTTTAAATGTTTCTTTTTTGGATGTTTTACAAGGTTTAAATCTTTTAAAGTTTCTTGGGCTTTATCAAAAGTTTCTTCAACAGCTTTTAATTGTGACTCACTATCGAATTTCTCTTCCTTCTTTTTATTACTAGCTAAATTAGTTGCCTTTGGTAGTGATCTTTCAGCAATATATTCAGTTCTTCTTAAAAATGAAACATCTGGTCTACTTTTACTTATTTTACCAATACCTGCATCTCTTAATAAGTATTGATCATTTGGGTGTAATTCAACTTCTTGACGTGAAACAACACCAAAATCATTATTATCTAATACACCAGGATTATTTATTAAATTTAAATTCATTCCATACTCTTCATCAATATTTCCAATTAAATTTTTGAAATTTTCTCTTCTAAATAATGATGATAATATTTGATTTGATTCTTCTTCGGGACTAACTTTTTCAGTAGTATTGTATTTGATGAATTTAGGGTTTAATGGTGGTGGTGGTAAATTATTAATATATCTAACTTTACTAATATAATCTTGTCTAACTGGTTTCTTTGACATTGTTGGAAGTTTTTTCAGAGTTTGGTCGCACCCAAAAGTTTTTATATTTTCATACATTATCAAAAAATTACTAACTAAATAATATAACAACAATATAACCTATAATACGATACCAACAATTACTTATATCATGTTTAATGGTTTTTCACCGACATTTAACCAACTATCCCATAACTTGATAAGTTAACATAGACCAGCTAAATTGAATTCTGTCCCATTAACCACATAAACCAAATTATTATTATTATCTAAATATTGTAATATAGAATTTTTCAAAACTTTCTTACGTAAATTATTAACTTCAATTGCTGCCCTTTCATCAAGATGGTTATAACCAAACATTTCAATTTCATCAACTATTGCATAATCATATTTAGTTTTAGGTTGATCACCTTTTCCACAATTAATATTTCTTAATCTATCAACAAAATCTTTATCAGATTCTTTAGATCTTTCACCTTTATAAACTATAATATTAGTAGGTAATCTATCGTCATAATCTTCTTCTTCATTCACATCCCCAGTAGAACCATAACTAAATAATTGAATTTGAGATTTGAAAAATAACTGTTTGAATAAATCAGCATCATGTTTAGTAACTAAATCTCTTTTAACAATTTTAATATTTAAATCTTCATTACCTTTATAAGTTTCAACATCAGAACTTTGAAAATCTTGAAATGGTAAAACAAATGATAACACCAATGGTAAAAACAAAAATAAAATCATTTTTGTGGATTGTTTCCTGCTCTCTATTTTTTATTTTTTGCAGCAATTGATATCCACATAAATAACTTATCTGAATTACACAAAGGTAAGACTATACAAATTAGAGAGAAATTATATCACATAGAAAATCAAAAAAATAATACAAGTTAAATTTCTGTTGTATAATTTAAGTGTAATGTTTGAGTTATCTATTTAGTTTATAAAATCTAGGAGAGTAAGCTGGCTGTTTTTAGTGTTTTTCACTTGTTTTTGGCTCTTTATTTCATTCCTTTTCTATTAATCTCTATTGTAAGCAACCATATGTCGTACTTTGTACTTACTGTAATGAATTATTCGTCAACACTTCACTATTATTAAACTTAAGCAACAACCTTCAAAATGAACTATCAAGAAGTCATTTCGGTGATACCCAAATTTCTCAATTCCACCCTCACTTTTTTTTTTAGACGATTGAGGGATAAACATAATGTCAGGTAGAAAAAAGACTTTATTAAAAGTAATCATTTTAGGAGATTCAGGAGTTGGTAAAACTTCATTAATGCAACAGTTTGTTAACAATAAATTTAGTCATCAATATAAAGCAACTATTGGAGCTGATTTTTTAACTAAAGATATTACAGTAGATGGAAATAAACAAGTTACTTTACAAATTTGGGATACTGCTGGTCAAGAAAGATTTCAAAGTTTAGGTGTTGCATTTTATAGAGGTGCTGATTGTTGTGTATTATGTTATGATGTTACAAATGAGAAGTCTTTAAATAATTTATCATCATGGAAAGACGAATTTTTAGTTCAATCGAATGTTTCAAATCCACAAGATTTCCCATTTATTATAATAGGTAATAAAATTGATGTTGATGAAAATAAGAAAATTCCATCATTATCAAAGAAATTAAATAATATAACTAATAATCAATTAGGTGGTTTAAATTATCCAGTTTTTGAAACTTCTGCTAAAGATGCAATTAATGTTGAAAGTGCTTTTGAGGTTGTAGCTAAAATGGCTTTACAACAAGAAGAATTAAATGATGCCAATGGTAATGATGTCAGTGATGATTATAACGATGCTATCAATATTCATTTAGAAGGTGATTCAAGTACTTGTGGTTGTTAATACTTTTATTTTTTGCTCTGTATTCGTTATATATTTTTAGCTTTCTTCTAGATACTTGTTTTAATATAGAAAATCATTTATTTCTGTAATCTATCAATTATATATCTGAAATCTTTCAATATTATATCTTTTTATAAAACATGAAAAACGAAAACTAACCAGAGAGAGAAAGAAAAGAGACACGTCTAAAATATACATATATTACTATTCTACAAATGTCTAGAATAAAACATATCTATCTGTTCAAAGCTTTAAAGCACATACATAATATATTGAGAACAGTTTTCATATTTTGTTGGTTGAATTGACTGTTATTATTATTATTATGTTGTTGTTGATAATTGGGTTGTTGTTGGTAATGAGGTTGTTGTTGATAATGTTGTTGAGGTTGTGATTGATAACCATAAGGTTTTGAAGGCCCTGGGAAACCTTGAGTTGGTAATGGTAATTCTAACCAAGTTCTTGGTAATTGGTTAACCAGCTTACCTTTTAAGTCGATAATCAAAACCCCTGTATTATGTTTATCAATATGATGTTTTAAACCACTTTCATCCATCAAATCATCAATTGCTGGTTTTATTTTAGCAACACCATTCTTAGAATGTAATCCTTTACCAACAATAACATTTAAGTGACTTTGATTAGTCTTAATAAATTGAACAATTCTAACTTTAACAAAATATTCGGCTTCTTTAACATATAAACCATGTAAATCAATTTCATCTTCTGCAGAATCAGTATTATTTTCTCTAAAGACATATGCGGCAGCTTGATGATTATAGTTTTCTGCTTGCTCTAAAGCTTTTTTACTTTGTTCACTTAATTCATGAGCTCTTTGACCATCACCATTTTTATAAGCATTTTGCGATTCTTGTGATAATTGGTTCCTTTTTTGATATAACTGATCTGCTTGGGCCCTAAGGCTTTTATAAGTATTATCAGTAGCGTGATTATAATCTGGTTCCCCGTCAAAAAGTTTAGCACCTCTATTAAGAACATCCATCCTTGTACCTGAAATTTCGCACTTCTGTACATGAATTTCAGCCTTAAATTAGTTTACATCGTGGAGATTGACAAAGATTAAAGAAAAAAAAAAGGGAAATATTGAAATATTTAACTAGTGAAAAAAAAAAAGCACAGAGAATTAAAGTAACAAGCGAGAAGAACTATTATGATAACATATATTATAAACTAATACTAAAAAGAATAAATTCAAAAACTAATTAGTTTATTTTTTAGCAGCTTTTTGAGCGGCTTTGGTGACTTTACCAGCTTTATCTGATTTTTCAACAGCTTTGATAACACCAACAGCAACAGTTTGTCTCATATCTCTGACAGCGAATCTACCTAATGGTGGGTATTCAGTGAAAGCTTCAACACACA
>JAKTTU010000026.1:0-38985 GCA_030581595.1 Yamadazyma blattariae
TGATTCTTCACTGGATGAGGAAGCTTCTGAACTTGATGATTCTTCACTTGAACTAGATTCCTCACTTGAACTAGATTCCTCACTTGAACTAGATTCTTCACTTGAACTTGATTCTTCACTTGAAGATGTAGTAGTAGATGAACTAGTATCAAAATCAATACCTGGAACTTCTGGGAAAGCCAAACAAGCTAAACATTTAGCTGGTCTTTGAGCAGATGCAGGAACTGCACCGGAATATGAAACAGCATTTAATAATGGTAAACTTGATCCAATATAACCATAAGTAGTTGAAACAGTACTAAATTTAGTTGAATCATAACCAGTACCAATAACATACTTAGTTGTAACTTGAAGTGGGAAAACACCAGTAACAATAGTTAAAGTATCACCACTATAAGATCTTGAAGTAATTGGAAGATTAACACCGATTATGTTACCATTACCGAAACCTTTAACGTTAAATGTTTGGCCACTTGAAATAGCATCAGCTCTAATAGTTGATGAGGAAGAACTCATATAAAAGGTTTGATCAGCGTCAACACCATTGGTACCGAGAATTGAAGAAGCTAAATAAACATTAGAATTAACACCAATATCAAAACAACCATCACCGATAATTTCAGTGGATTGTTGATAAGCTTGATTAATTAAACAAATAGTACCGTCGTTAGTGATATCACCAGTTCCAACAGAAAGACTAGCACCTAAAACAGCAGTACCTTGACTTCTTGAAGCTAATGAGAAAACCATTAAACCTTCATTATCCCAATTACCGGCTGTAACAGACATAGTTGGACTACCAACTGAACCATCGGCACCAAACCACATATTACCAGTATTTGAAAACGTTGAAACAGCAATACTGTAATCTGGAGCGAAAAGGGTTCTACTTGAATTAAAGGCAACATTACCAGTATTTGTAAAAGTACCAGTTCCTAAAAGTCCACCAATATTAACATTTAATCCAAATAAAAAATTACTATCAGCGGAAATAAAGAATCCACCATCATTGTTAAAACTACCAACGATATCAGTAACGGTATTATCAATAATAGACCAGAAAACACCTGGATGAATGTCATAATTAGCAATTGCTAAATTAATAGTACCACGATCAATTGTATCAGTAGTAATATCAACCGCTTTAGCTTGAGTTAACAAACTAGCAACGGTTGCAAGTTTTGTAAATGATAATCTCATATTTAATCTTATAAACTAAATATAAAAAAAGACAAATATAAAATTAAAAAAACTTAAAACTAAAGAAGAAGAAAAATTTTAAATTGAAACAGGCGGCTGTATTTATATATATTGATTATATTTTTTTGGCCCTTTTCACTATTTGCATAATCTGGAAGATTATCAGGAATTGGGGACCAGAGAACACATGACAAAAATAAAAACCAATTATAAAAACATATTGAATAAAATGCATAATACGGGGCCTCTAAACCAAAAATATTCACGAAAAAAACGTAACCAAAACAAAGGTTTGAAACATTAAAGTCACGAAGCAGTTGCCCTATTTAGATAAACAATAGTATTGTGTTACATTAGTTTCGTAAGATTACCAGCCTCTAGCCTCTGGTAAATAAAAATAAAGAAAAAAAAACATTTGAATTCCTAATACAAGAGTATCCTAACCGCATTGAGAAATTTCACAACAAGAATTCCTTATGGCTCCCCCCCATTGTAATCGTAAATTATTTTTCGATGTATCTTAATTAGGAAACGTCACGGGTCTATCAAAGGGTAGGTTTAAAAAATAAGTTGAAAAAGTTTAAAATAAGAAATTTTTAGAATACAACTTTAAATGTTTAAATTTCATTCGCTGACTAAAATTATATATCTATTTTTTAAGAAATGCAACAGATTTTTTGTCTATGACCTTTGGTTAAATCTGAGAATTTTATTTTTGCACTTAGGCAAGAGATATTTAGAAATAATGACATAAAGTAAAATAATCATAATAACAATAATAATAGGAAAAATTAATTATTGTTATAATTATAATTATAATTCAATAAGAATTTGACGGTATTAATGGGATTTTTGCAAAAAAATGAAACCCTCAGTATGAGAAATTTTTTAAAGATTATGGGAATCTCTAACCTCCCTAATATGGTAGGAAAGACCTTGTGCCCTTAGGTGAGGCAAATTTGAAGGGACAAAACTAGATCTCTTGGAAAACTGGTATGTTTGGTCACTAATAACTAATAAACCCACACGGACTTACAAACTTCGACTAAAATTTTAAATCTAAAATTTCAAAAGTAAAATTTAAGTAAAACTAATGTTTAAATTTAATGTTTTAGCTTAATGTTTAACTTTATGTTTATAAGAGGTATTCCAAATCTTAACTAATAATTGAAGAATAATATTCACTAAAAGCATACTAACAGTTGGTTAATCGTTCTGTTTCCCAATTATTTTCCAGATTCTCTCCTTTTAGTTTTTGTTGTCTTTTTAGTTTTAATGTTTGAATGTTTGAATTTCCAGCCCTCTATGATATTTTTTTTTTTTTTATTTTTTACTTTCCTCCCTATATTTTTTGTGGTTTTTTCCAGTTTTCATTCCAACCCCAAAAAATAAAATAAAAAATTATCATGAAAACAAGAAATTCAAAATTCTATTGTTCAGAAAATTTTAAGTTATTAACCAGTAATTGTATATTGTTCTTTATTATTGGAATTATACAATACTACTCTGAACCCTCCCAGAGTTTACGAGTTTCATTATTTCTTAAAAAAAAACAAGAGTACAATTTGTAAAATTGAAATGGAATTTATCTTGGACTCAAAATCAGATCTTCACATCCATCCACTGAACCTATTCTTGCAAAGGGTATCCCCAAAAGTTTCAAAGTTACAGTTATACAAAAAAATATCACAAATCTCAATCTCACATGAAAAATTAAAGTCACAAATCATGTTGAAGGAGGACTTAAAATCTAAGCTTTTCCTCTTCGCAGCATGTAAATAGGAGATTACAATAAAAAATATCTACTTCCTTAAACACTCAAGTTAGGGCCTAATTTGGATTATTTTTTAACAGAGATTAGAAATCCCTGCCATGTTTCATATTTTTAGATTTTTTTCTTTTGTATTTTTTTTTTTTGTTGGTTAACCCTTTTATTTCCTGTTTATAAGGTTTTTACTATTTTACTATAACTTTAAAAGAGTTTTTTGTTTGTTGCTTAGTTCGGTTAAACTAGTGAATAATTTCTATCAACCTTTCCCTTTTTTATTTATTTTCAAGAAAAAAAATTTTAACGAAACTAAACTAAAAGAAACTAAAAAGAAATTGAAACAAAGTTGCAAATAAAATTAAAATTGAGGTGATTTTAAAGTTAGGATTTATTGTTTTTTTTTTCTTTTTTTGACTCAAAATAATGGGAGAAAAGAAAAGAAAAGAAACAACTTCGTAATTTCATTGAAACTATGAAACTCAATTAACCTTCAAATTGAAAGTGTATTTAACTATTGTTTACTCTATTGTTTAAAGTTTAGTCAATTCTTATATTAATTAAAAGAATCGCCTGAATGAATTCAAATTAATTGTAATTGACCACGAGAATCAAACCAGTTCAATTTAGATAAAAACTAATTCAGAAAACAAACCAAGGAACAAATAGAAACAAACCAATTCAATTTAACTAAAATCAGTAATTGCACCATGAGTTATTTTAAATATAAAAAAAAGTGACAAACTTTACAAACTTACAAATTTAAAATTTTTTAAATCAAGAAATCAAACAGATTAAAATTAATTATATTAGAGTAATTATGGTAAGTATAGGCCAGTATTTTAAAATTCCCAATTTTTAAATGAACTCGATTCTCATCATTGTGGCACTACATTCCTCAATAACCAAAATTAAAAAATAAATTACAATAAAAATAAAGATAAAATACACAAAGTAAGTCTAAACTGGAAAATCTCTAATGAAAACAATGATTGAAATAGATTTTCCAAAAAATATCAAAAGTATTACTCTAATTCATCTACAATTATCGGTTGTTTATCTGAATAAAACATAGAAATATTTAGAGATTCCAAATCCTCCTCCTCGTCCTAAATGGAATTACTTTTTCATTAAGTAATCTCTAAACATGAAATAAACAAAGAAATAAAGCACGAAATTAACTAAAAATAATATTACAAGAGTTTATTTTTCAATTAAGTTTCAGCAGTCATCAACTAAAAAATATACATTAATAGTGGTATGTAATTCTAAATGCATCAAAAAAATAAAGAAAATTAAACTTTACTCTTTTTTATAAAACTTCAACCTTATTCTCCTCCAAACGATAGATCAAAAAAACTGTAAGAAAAAATATCCAAATCTCCATAATAACTTTTTTGCAATTTCACTTTCTAAAAATTTCAATCCCACCTGAATTCAAATCTTTCATTACTGGGGAAAAAACCTTAATTCGCAGTCTAGACTATCAAGCAATCAACCAATTTCGGCCATCTCCCAAATCTGCTGCCTTTTAAATAATAAAAACCAAAAAACTAACTAGCTAATTGACATTCAAATCTTCTTTAACAACTTAAACTCTTTCACTAACAATCGGTTGCCATGATTGATGTTTTGGTTTAGCAGTATTATATGGAACATAAGCACCTCTAGTACCAGTTAAATTTGGTTTATGTTGATCTGGAATTGGATAAGCTCTAATAGATTTTTGATCTTCAGGTAATTTGTTTGGTGGTGTATTAGTACCATAACCTAACCAATAATGCCATCCTGGTTCAGCTTTTGAAATATCAATACTTAAAAAATTTGCATTATATTCAACCCACCTAGTTCTTAAATGAATTTCTTCTGGAACATCAGTTTCATAATATTTATTACCATAATCATCAGTACCAACTAAATTACCTCTCTTGGTATCATTAAGAAATGCAATTTGCCATGCTGCTCTTTTGAGTCCTGATGAATAGATATTCTTTATAGTACGTACAATTGAAGTTGACATTATTGAACTATTCTTGATTGGTTCGCACTGAAAAAAACTCTTCACCAAGAGAGTCAGAAAATCAAATTGATGGGCGGCGCACGAAAGATTTTAAAACGGTTGCAAAATCAGAAAAACACCGAAGGTCTAAAATATAAAAATTCTAAAATAATAAAATAAAGAAACAAAAAAAGAAATAAAGTTAAAATTTAATTGAAAGAAATAAAAAAAATCTTCCAACTAATCTTCATCAATTAAGGCAAAATTAACTACCAATCCAATTTTACCTAAGCCAACACCTTCAAACCCACCTAATTTAATGATCCAATTAAAATTATCTAATTTATCATTTGCATAATTTGAAACGTTTATATCAAAAGTATTACTACTATAAGTTGGTAAACTAACTGAATATTTAGAATTAGCCATTTTAATAAAATTTGTATCAAATTTTAATTTATAAGTATTTGAATCTAAGAAAACAAAATTTTCACAATTTGATAACTTATTGAAAAACTTTTTCCTTTCTAATGAAAATTTGGGAATTTTTAAAATATTATCTATATTATCATTTAAATTTTCTGGTAATTTATTACTACTTGTATCACTTGTACTATATTTAAATGGTATTGAATCATCAATTGAAATATAAGTACAACTATTTAAAATTGGCCCATATAAAAATGGTTTATCACAATAAATATCTCCCTTTACAGTACTATTTATAAACCAATTAAAAAATTTTAATCCAGCAGCTAATAATGTAGTTGGCACATAATCTTTAATTGGTGTTGTAAAATCATTACCAAATATAAAATCTTTACCATTAATTGGGAACTTTGGCTTAAAATTAACTTCAAATGATAAATTTGATTGTTCTTGTTCATTTGATGGATTTTCAAATTCTTCTCCATTTAAATATTTTCTATCTCCAGCATTAAATAAACTATTATCTTTATGAAATTTTGATCCATCAAAATTTTTTACATTTATAATTAATTCAAAAACTCCAATTTCGCTATCAATCTTTACTGGTATTAATGTATTAATTGGAACTATTTGACTTTCTTCATTATAATTATTACTTGCCCTGATAGCTAATCGTTTAACCATTGCCCTTGTTACTCCTTATATCTTAATCTACACCACTATATCCTTTATCCTAATTTATCCCACAATCTTATATAGAATTCAATTTTAAAAATAGGTGTTTGCTTTGCTTTTGGGTGGTTCCGTATATCGCGAGACTGAGCACGGGACCATGTTTTTTAGACTCCGCGTCATCAATCCCTTTTCTTAAGCCTATTCAGAGTCAAAATAAAAAAAAAAACACAAGAGAATATCTGAATGAATAGTGGAAGAGAGTTCAAAAAACACCAAAGTAATTCTAAAAAAAACGTCTAATCATCTATATGGAATAATTTTGAAAATCTTGTTCTCCTTTGTGAACTTGATCTCTCTTGAGCATTTTGAGATTCCGAACGGGATCTTGATCTTGACCTTGAACTTGATAATGGTAATTTGAATTTACTATCAGATTGATTTATACTTCTACCTCTATCTTCAGAATTTTGTCTACTATATGAAGGTCTTGATTTCTTTTTCCTATCTTTACTATAAGTTTCACTTATATCAATATTTTTAAGCCAATCTCTAAAATAATCAGTTGAATCAATACCTTTTTCTAATTCAATTTTATGATTATATTTTGGTTTAACAATTACAACTGGTACTAAAGCATATTGTAAAAAATAACTACTTAAAGTAGTTTTAGCAAAAATTGATTTATGTTGTAATTCTTCTTCTTGATGAGTTCCAATACACATCATTTGTGGTTTATATTCATCAATTGCTTTTTGTAATAATTTTTGTGGTTTACCAATATCAATTTCATAAACTATTGAAATTTTTTTATTATGAATATTTAATTCTTCAATTTTGAATAAATTTTTATTTACTTTCTTTTTATCAATATTATTAAAATTTTTATTATCTAAAACTTGTAAAATTACAATTGTATCACCATTTATAATCATTTCATCAAATAACCATTTAATTGCTTTTAAACTTTCATTATCATCATTAAATCCACATAAAAAAGTTTTATTATTTCTTCTAAATTTAAATTTTGGATGTTTAACTTTTATAGTTAATGATTTTTTACTGTAATTATCACCAGATAAATCAAATGAAATCCCATTCCTAAATTTTTCATCAACTGTAAGTGATGATGATATTTGTTTTAAATTACTAACTGAATTGGAATTACTATTATTTAATGATGTTGTAATTGAATTAAGATTAGTTGATGATGGTATTCTACTATTATTTAAACTAAAATAATCATGATTATTAGTTATTGAAATTGTTGGTGATAATAATGGAGTATTTGTAACTGAAGATATTGGTGATATTATTGAATCAGAATCAAAATCATCATAATATATTCTACCAATTAAATCCAGTGAATTATTTTCTTTTGTATATAAATCAATTGTATCATCACTTGTATGATATAATTGTGAATTTAATTGAGTATTCTTATTTGTAAGTTTATCAAAATGTTCTTTATTTCGTGTTTTACTAACTTTTTTCTCCTTAATGGGTTTGTCATTTTCTTCGTTATCTTCAATTAGTTTATTATTATTATTATTATTTGATTCTTCAACTTTATTTTCTTCATTGTCATTTACTTCTTGTTTTTTATCGTTAGTTTTACTATGATCTTCATTCAGTCCTCTTCTATGTAGTTCTGGTTTTGATCTCATAACTGAATTTGAATAATACAATGTGTTATTCTTTGGTCCTAAAAATAACCCCATCCCTTCTTTATTATAATTCTATATATATATACGTGGGTGTGGGTTTATGTGTAAAGATCTAATTTCTCACTTTAAGGAAAGGCTTCTTTTTTCTTTTTCTGCAACTGCGTACTAGGAAAGGAAGAGAGAGAAAAAATTCACCTGATTTAGACTGAGATTAAAAATATAGTGGTGATGATAATGCAATATTATGTATTTACAAGATTAACTATTTAAAATATTATCTAAAATAAAGTTATTTATGTATAATTTTTCATTGTTTTTTAATATCTATAAATCTACCATTATCAATATTTGAATTATTTTCAATTATCCCCCAAATTCTATCCATTTTCATTCCTCCAATATCATCAACTACATAAAAATATCTTTTTTGTCCTGTTTCTTTATCAATTTCAACCCAATTTCCAAATGGTGTTAAAAGTTTAATTAAACTATTTTTAGAATTATTTAAAATTTTAATTTCTTTATTATTTGAAATTTTTAATAAATTATTATAAGTACTTGTACCTGAAAATGTTAATTTTTCAATAATTAAATTTTCATCATTAATTAAATTTTCTAAAGTTTGTGGTTTTTCTTTATCATATAATCTAAAAATTCTAGTAACATAATCTCTAGTTTTAAATTCAACTGATAAATATGGTAATGAAAATGATAATATTGTAATAAGTAAATAAATATTATCAACTGCAGCATTATGTAAAATATGAACACCATAAATTCCTAAAACTCCAAAACCTAAAGTAATTCTTTTAATTAATGAAACATATTTTGTACTTGGAGCTTCATAAATTGGTTGATAAGCTAATCTATAATTTGATGGTAATTTTTCATTTAAAAAAGTTCCTGGTTTTCTTACTTTAACAATATCATCTAAAATTGTAGGTGACCATGGATTATTTTCTGACATTATTTCATCAGTATCAATTTTGGAATCTTCAGTCTTAAACGAACCTTTATGAGCTAGTCTAATTAAACTATTATTAAATGATCTAGTATTGAATCTTAATATTCTAGGTTGTATTATTCTAAGCATCTTGTCTTCTTGTCAATATTCTTTTAGCACTATTCTTCGCTCTTTTTCTTATAATATTGAATATTTATCCTTTCCTTTTCTGTCTTTTCTTTTCCTTTCCTTTCCAACTATTAATATATACTAACTAATTATCTGCTAAAATTTGTATCACTATAAATTATCTACTATAAATTATCTACTATAAAAGATTCTTGTCTCTCTTTTCACAGTAAATCAAAAAAAATTCTTTTTTGCGCGAAGTCGTGGGTTTACCACCAAAATCCTCATCATTTGAAAGTTCAAAGATAAAATTTTTACCTTATCAATCCCATAAAATTAACAAATTTATAATTGATTTTGTATTTTACTAATTCTTTTATAGTGTAAAGAATAGGTGTTTAACCAAAGTTTATTAGATTCAATTTACTCAACAGAGGAAATTTTATTTTGATAGAAAGGAAAATAAAGATTTTTTTACAAATAATCAAAGAAAAAAGACTAGACTCATTACTAGATACAAGTAGAGTTTGATTACCGCCAACAAGTTTTTTTATCAATCACTCAAATCAATCACTCAAATAAATCACTCAAATCAACCATAAAAGTAATTTGATTTTAAAGATAATAAAAGAAAATAATGGATTCAGACGCAACTAGTAGATTCGTTCCAGAATATCGTCGTACAACTTTTAAAAATAAAGGTAGATTTCAAAGTGAAGAATTAAGAAGAAGAAGAGAGACTCATCAAGTTGATTTAAGAAAACAAAAAAGAGAAGAAGTTTTATCAAAAAGAAGAAATTTTAATACTGAACTTTCCAATGCTAATGATTCAGAAGATGAAGAAGATTATATTCAAGGAAATGATGATTCTCAATTTTATAGTAGTTTATTACAAGATTTACCAAAAATGGTTGAATTAATTAAATCAAATGATGTTGATGATCAAATTAATGCAACTGTTAAATTTCGTCAAATTTTATCAAGAGAAAATAATCCTCCAATTAATGCTGTTATTCAATGTGGTGTTATTCCAACTTTAGTAGAATTTATGAAAGATAATCATACTGATATGTTACAATTAGAAGCTGCTTGGGCTTTAACAAATATTGCTTCAGGTTCTTCTGAACAAACTAAAGTTGTTGTTGAATCTGGTGCTGTACCATTATTTGTTAATTTATTAAATTCTCAAAGTATTGAAGTTAAAGAACAAGCAATTTGGGCTTTAGGTAATGTTGCAGGTGATTCAACTACTTATAGAGATTTTGTTTTAAGTTGTGGTGCAATGGGTCCTGTTTTAGGTTTATTTAATTCGACTAAATTATCATTAGTTAGAACTGCAACTTGGACTTTATCAAATTTATGTAGAGGTAGAAATCCTCAACCAGATTGGTCAACAGTTTCTTCAGCAATTCCAACTTTAGCAAAATTAATTTATTCAACTGATACTGAAACTTTAATTGATGCTTGTTGGGCTGTTAGTTATTTAAGTGATGGTACTACAGAAGCAATTCAGGCGGTTGTTGATGCAAGAATTCCTTTAAGATTAGTTGAATTATTAGGTCATGATTCAACTTTAGTTCAAACTCCTGCTTTAAGATCAATTGGTAATATTGTAACTGGTAATGATTTACAAACTCAAGTTGTTATAAATGCTGGTGCTTTACAAGCTATTGGTCCTTTATTAAATTCTCCAAAAGAAACCATTAGAAAGGAAGCTTGTTGGACTATTTCTAATATTACAGCTGGTAATACTAATCAAATTCAAGCAGTTATTGATGCTAATTTAATACCTCAAATTCTTAAATTGTTAACTCATGGTGATTATAAAACTAAAAAGGAAGCTTGTTGGGCAATTTCAAATGCTTCATCTGGTGCTTTAACAAAACCTGATCAAATTAGATATTTAGTTACTCAAGGTTGTATTAAACCTTTATGTGATTTATTATCAGTTGCTGATGCTAAAATGATTGAAGTTACTTTAGATTCTTTAGAAAACATTTTAAAAATGGGTGAAATGGATAAAGAAGCTCATGGTTCATCAATTAATGAATATGCTTTATTTATTGAAGAAGCTGGTGGTATGGAAAAAATTTTCGAATGCCAAAGTAATGAAAATGAAAAAATTTATGAAAAAGCTTATGGAATTATTGAAAAATATTTCTCAGAAGATGATGAACAACCTGATGAAAGTATGTTAGCTCCTCAAAATTATGGAAATAATTTCGGTTTTGGTATGAATGAAAATTCACCACAAAATTTCAATTTTTAAAACCTTTCCCACATCCATATCCGTATCGTATCCACATACCCCTCCATCCATCCATCCATCCAATCTTCAATCAAATTCGTTCATGCAACCCTTGTTTTATTATTATTATTATTACTATACTAGCAACATTTTAAGTTGCTTGTTTTTTACGCCTCTATAAATGATTTTTATGTTAATGTTGGTTATATTAATTATAATTGTTATTATTATTATTATATCACACATATACTCCTGCTTGGTCCAAATCTTTGGACTATTCTTTTATATAGTTAATCTCTGCATTCTAATATATATATTAGCCTCTAAATACTTTTAAAATCTAGTTTACTTTACTATTTATTAGTTCCTTTCAATTTTTAAAATATTCTAAAACTTTTTGACTACCTTTGCCTAATAAGTTATCTTTAGTTTGTTTAATTGTCATTGATTCTTTTGTGGTTGAATCTTTAACTAAATGTGATGTATTACCCTTTTTAACCATACTTGTAATTATTTCATAAGCTACTTGAGCTCCATTAGTTGAAGTAATTTCAGCATTATCAAAAGCTGGTGAAACTTCAACAATATCAGCTCCGACAATATTTAAATTATCAATTGCTCTTAAAACATAAAGTAATTCTCTTGGTAACCAACCACCTGGTTCTTGAGTTCCAGTACCACTACCAAATCCGGGATCTAGGACATCAATATCAATTGATAAATAAGTTGGAGTATCAGCAGGCACAGTTTTCAAAATTTTATCAATAACATATTTTACACCTTCAACCCAAATATCATCAGCATAAATTCTTTCAAAATTTTGATTATCATCATCAATATAATCTTCAATTCCTGATAATTTAGTTCTTAAACCTGCGTGAATATTATGTTTTGAAGTTAAACCTTCTTGATTTGCTTTCCATAACATTGAACCATGATTTAATTCAGATTGATCTGAATGCCAAAACGATGGATATTTATCAGGAGCCCAAGTATCTAAATGTGCATCAAAATGAATAACATTTATTGGTCCATAAACTTTATGTAAAGCTCTTAAATGTGGTAATAACACTGAATGATCACCTCCTAAAGCAATATAACGGGGTGGTGATTTATTTGAAATTGTTGAATTACGACGTAAAATTAATTCTTCAAATGCTAAATTCATTTGTTTGAATCCTAAATTATTATCCATTGGTGTTACTGGAATATCTCCACAATCAATAATTTTTGCCCAATTTTTATAAGGATTCATCATAGCTCTTTGATTAAAACCTCTAAGTGAAGTTTGTCTTTGTGATGCTGATCTAATAGCTCTTGGCCCAAATCTTGCACCTGGCCTATATGAAGTTGCTGTATCAAATGGTACACCAATAATTCCAATATCATAATCTAATTCATTATTAATTAAACATTTATCATGATCAAGATGTGCAAAAGTATTAATACCTTGAAATGGCCAATCCCCATCCCAAATTTCTTTTAAATTTGGTGAATTCATCTTATCATATTCAATCTCATCTGGTTTATTTGGGTTTGAATGAAACTTCCCTTCTATTTCTTGTAAAGCAAGGAAAATTTGTAATAAATATGTAAATTTCATATCTTATCCTATTTCTTCAATTCCTTCCAAACCAATTCTTCCAAATTATGAAGTTTGTATACTTTTTGTTTTTTGAGGTTTGGTTTAGTTTTTATTGTAGAAACTTTGGGGTCTCAATAAATTCGGAATTGACTTCCTATTTAGTTTAAACTGAGTTAAAATTCCGTTCTGATAACTTTATTGGATTCTGCACTTATTTTTTAATACCCTTTTCTAACCTATTTTTTTGCAACGTATTTTGTGCTTGTTTATCATTCTTATATTAAGTAACTGAATGATATTATCTCGTTAGATTTCTCTTACTTTGAATGCAAGTCTGAAAATTTCATATTGCATCACCAGAAATCTACCTACCATCACAGGTGAAATTTTGATTGCGAAAACTAATTTTTAAACCAACTACAAACATGGGATTTTCAGATCTTAAGAAAGCTCTTAAGAACATTGGGAAATCTGATCATGATCAATCTCAATCACAATTACATGGTGGTCAAACTACTTATAATAGAGCTCCAGCTGAATTACCACCAAGCGCTAATTCCAATAATCTATCATCATCCAATTTCAATTCAAGTGTAAATGGTGGTATCTTCGACAAACCAATTTCAACTGATATACCACCTTCAATTTTCAAAAAAACAAACCATCATCAACCACCAGTTGGATGTCAATTTGGAGATAATGATACACCAATTCAAACTAATAATTTCTCCAATAATTTAACGTTAGAAGATCAAACATTCCCAGTGTGGACTCAACCTTATTCGCTTTGGTTTACTAAAGATCCTGGTCAAGATGTTGGATTAGCATTTAATCATACTGAAGCATCACAAAGAGTTTTCGGACCCGAAGCAAATTCAAATCCTGCACAATTTTATTTCAATCCTCCTAAAATTAAATCTTTAGTCTTAAGTGGTGAAAATTTTAATGATAAAAATGTAAAATTAGTTTTGGAAAATCATGAAAAATTATCAATTACTTCAAAATTTATTTTTAACAATGATCTAAATTCAAATATCACTGTTTATTTAGCTCATGGAATGGGATTTATTTCGGCAATTTATAATAATATTAGAGCTGGTATTGCTTCTCAAGTTGGTATTCAACATTTTAAAAAAATTGGCAACGTTGGTAATAATGTTGTAAAGTATAGTGTTCAATTATTTAATCAAGTAACTTGGTCAATGTACGTTACTGGTAATCTGGAATTTAATTTAGATAATGGTAGAATTATTTCAAATAATGTCTGTAATAATGTATTAGTTCAATTTTGTCGTGGAGATTCAAAGTATTATGATGATGCTTCAGGTTCATTTATTAAATCTTGTAAATTATCAGGTAAATTAACTTCAAATGATGGTAAAAAATGTCAATATAGTTTTAATTATGAAGTTAATGGTAATTCTAAATCTGGTAAAACTATTGTATGGTGTTTACCCCATCATCAAGAAGTTCTTACTGATTTAACTAAAAAATCTTATACTGGATTAGAATTAGATTCAACTACTAAAGGTATAATGAAAGCTTATTCTACTAATGAATTAATAATGGAAGAAGATCAATTACCTACACAAATTAATTGGGACCCATGGTCAACAGTTTCAACATTTAAAGGTAAACCCGAATATAGTGATAGAGCATTAAAAATCATTAAAGATGCCGCCATGAAGGAATCTCAACAAGATATTGTTGGGATGTCAGATATTGATTCAATGTATACTTCAGGTAAAGTACTTGATAAATTTGCTTATTTACTTTATGTTTGTCATTTTATATTGAAAGATGATGATTTAACTAAAAACATTTTCCCACAAATTACTAAAGCTATTGAAATTTTTTCTTCAAATAAACAAAAATTCCCATTAGTATATGATAAAACTTGGAAAGGTTTAATTTCTTCAGCAGATCCTGGTGCAGATTTTGGTAATTCAAATTATAATGATCATCATTTCCATTATGGTTATCATATTCATGCAGTTGCATTAGTTGCTAAAGTTGATGAATCATTTAATAGTGGTAATTGGTTTAAATCTTCAAATGTACGTGATTATACTATTACATTATTAAGAGATGTTGCAAATCCATCAACTAAAGATAAATACTTCCCACAATCAAGATCATTTGATTGGTTTCATGGACATTCATTCGCTCATGGTATATTTGCATCTGGAGATGGTAAAGATGAAGAATCATCATCAGAAGATTATCATTTTGCTTATGGTATGAAACTTTTTTCACAAATTATTAATGACAAAGATATGGAAATTAGATCAAATTTAATGCTTTCTATAATGAAAAGATCAATGAATATGTATATGCTTTATAGTGATGATAATAAAATTCAACCAAAAAATTTTATTAAAAATAAAGTTGCAGGTATTTCTTTTGAAAATAAAATTGATTTTGCAACTTATTTTGGTAGAGGTACAATTGGTAATGAATGGATTCATGGTATTCATATGTTACCAATAACTCCAATTTCATCATTTATTAGATTAGAAAATTTTGTAAAAGAAGAATGGGATCAAATTTTACAACCAATTATTGATAAAATCCCTGATGGTTGGAAAGGTATTTTGATGTTAAATTTATCATTATTTGATTCAAAAAAATCTTGGACATGGTTTGCAAGAGATGATTGGAATGATGCCTTAATTGATAATGGTATGTCAAGAACTTGGTCTTTAGCTTATATTGCTGGTATTGGAGGCTGTAATTAAGTAAATTAAAAATGCTTTTACACTGTTTAAAACCTTTTCTTTCTATTCTATTCTATTCTATTCTATTCTATTCTATTCTATTCTATTCTATTCTATTCTATTCTATTCTATTCTATTCTATTCTATTCTATTCTATTCTATTCTATTCTATTCTATTCTATTCTATTCTATTCTATTCTATTCTCTTTTATTAGACTAGTTTAGTTAATAAACCAGCGGTGATTGCCTAATTGGAATAAACCCGGTGCGTCTCATCGGTGGTGAAATGCAGCAGCAAATATATTTTCAAATCTTCATAAGCATTTCTTCCATTTTTTTTGCAGCAATCTTAAATATACTCAAGATGTCAAAAGCTTTAATTGCAGTTACTTGTTATGGTGGTGAATTCTATCCAGATGGTGCCAAAACTGGTTTATTTGCCAGTGAAGCAATTCACCCATTTGAAGTTTTCCACCAAAAGGGAATTGAAGTAGATTTTGTTTCAGAAACTGGTAAATTCATTTATGATGAACATTCATTAAGTGCAGATTTCTTAAGTGGTGAAGCTAGAGAATCTTATGAAGATTCTAATTCAGGTTATAATAAATCAATTAAAGAAATTAAAGTTGCTAAAGATATCAATGCTTCAGATTATAATATCTTTTTAGCTGCTGGAGGACATGGTGCATGTGATGATTTCCCTGATAAGGTTCCAGGTTTGGTTAAAATTGCAGAATCAATTTATTCTAAAGGTGGTGTTGTTTCAGCTGTTTGTCATGGTCCTGAAATTTTTAAACAAATTAAAGATGTTTCAACTGGTAAACCATTAATTCAAGGTAAAAAAGTTACTGGTTTTACTGATAGTGGTGAAAAAATTATGCAAGTAGATGTTCTTATGGCTAAAAAAAATTGGGTTACCATTAGTGAGATTGCTAAAGAAGTTGGTGGTGAATATGTTGAACCAACTGATCCATGGAGTGAATTTGTTGTTACTGATGGTAGAGTTGTAAGTGGTGTTAATCCAGCTTCAGCTCTGGGTGTTGCAGAAGCTTCAATTAAAGCTCTTTCCGCTTAAAATGATAACAAATAATGATAGTTTTTAGTTTGTAGTTAGAGTTGGTTTTCTTTTTAAAATAAATCTTGTTTATTTTTCACTATATATATTCTAAAACCCAAACCCAAACATTTTTTTTAACTATTCTCTAAATTAATGAACTTAAGAATAAAGCTAAAGTAACAGCAAATACTGATATTGAAATTCTTGAAGCTGGACCTTCAAATTGTGGAACTGAACCATTATTAGCTGGACTAGATGATTCTGGAGCTTTAGCAGCTGGACTAACTTGTTGAGTTTGAGTTTCCATTGCAGTTGATAAAGTGGTTGGTTCAGCAGCAACATCAGCTGGAGCACTACCAGATGGAGCGGCAGCAGCAGCGGCAGGAGCACTGGCAGCGGGAGCAGCAGCAGCAGCGGGAGTAGTAGCAGCTGGTGCAGTAGCAGCAGCGGGAGTAGTAGCAGCTGGTGCAGTAGCAGCTGGTGATGGTTGACATTTAGATTCAGTACAAGTAACAGCAACAGTGGTAGCTTCAGGTTCAACAGAAGCTGGAGCACTAGCAGCTGGAGTGGTAGTAGCTGGTGTAGCAGCTGGAGCGGTTGCTTCTTTGCATTTTTCTTCAGTACAAGTAACAGCAACAGTAGTAGCTTCTGGAGCGTCAGTTTCAGATTCTGGACAATAAGTTGAAGTAATTTCTTTGATTAAATGAGTAGTAACAACAGTAGTTTGACCAGATTCAGGACAGTAAGTAGAAGTTAAAGAACTGGTAACATTAGTTGTAACAACTACAGTAGTACCAGCTGGTTCAGCTGCTAATGAAGTAGCTGATGATGAAATTGGTGGAGCAGATGATGGTTCCATTGAAGATTCAGGTTCTGAAGTAACAACAGCTGATGATGATGGGACTTCTGATGATGATTCAACTTCTGAAGAAGTAATAACATCAGATGATGAAGGAACTTCTGAGGCAACTTCCGATGATGAAGGAATTTCTGAAGGACTTTGTAAAGTAGCAGAAGGTGGATTAAGGGTACTAGTTTCTGAACTAAATAAATCAGTAGAAGATTGAATATTTTCAGAAGAAGGAATTAAACTTGAACTAGCTTCTAATGGAGGTTCAGGAACTTGTTTACAAACTGGACACGATGATGGTCTTTCAGTATTAACGGCATCACCATTATATTTAATACCACCATTAATAACTTTACCAATACCTGGACCAAAATCTGGAGTGAATTTTTCAAAATTTGATTCATCATAACCAGTACCAATATTAAATTTAAAAGTAGTTAAACCATTTGAAATTGATAAAACACCATCGCCACCATAAGAATAAGAAGTAATTGGAACACCCATACCAATAATATTATCGCCACCATAACCAACAACGTTATAACTTTGATCTTTACCCCAAGCATCAGCTTTAATAGCACCACCACTACCTGAGAAAACTAGAGTTTGGTTTTCATCAACATCATATAATGTATAAGCTAACCAAGCGGTTGATTTATCACCAATATCAATACATCCAGAACCATTAATAGTATTAGCTTGTCTATAAGCCATATTTTTTAAACAAATAGCACCGTTATTATTAATACTTTGTAAATCCCAACCTAAATTAACCCAACCAGCAGATCTATAATCTTGATAGAAATGCAATAAATCATTATTATTCCAATCGGATGAAGTAATAGCCATAGTTGGAATACCTGAATCACCAGCACCAACAAAGAAAATTTCACCATTATTTTCAAATTTTGAAATTTTAGCATTATAAAATGGTGTCTTAGTAGTTTTTCTTGAATCTAATGAAACTAAACCATTAACAACAAATTCATTATTAATACCACCTAAATTAACTTGTAAACCACAATAATCACCTTGAGCACTAACATATAATTCACCATCAACATCTAAATCTCCCCAAAAATTAGTAATATCATTATCAACAATTGACCAAAATGCTCCTTTTTCAACTTTAGTAGTACCCCATTTAGTATTATATGAACCAGTAGTAATAGTATCTGAGGTAATATCTTCAGTTAAACATTTAGCAACTAATGTTAAAGTAGTTAATAAACTAGTATATTTCATTTAAAATTGATTTAATTTAATTTAATTTATATAAAAAAACGAGTGAATAAAATTTATAAAATGAATGAATAATTATATAAAAAAAACTTAATTTTGCTTTTTGAAAGATTGAACTTCATGAGGGAACTACAAGGAATATTTATATCAAGATGGTTAGAGTATCTGAAACCATCAAGAGTTTTAAAAACTTTGGTATTCCCCCATTGATGTTAGCACAAATTCGTTGAAGCCAAGGTTTGGGCTGCAAAAAAATTTTTGCAACCTAATTTTATTAAACTCGCGTTAACATTGTAGTTTTGACAATGGTTAATAGCGTAGAGATATAGCAAAAATCAATTCACTGTAATAATCCTCAATTAAGTTAAATTAAATTGAGCGTTGGGAAGTATGTAAGGAGTGGTGAATTCATTATACCACGATAATATGAGATCAAATTTGGCGTGATATTCGATTAATAATCTTGTTGATGTTTTTTATTTTCGTATACTATTTCTGAAAATAGTTAAAATCTTTTAAAAATCTTAAAAAAATCTTTAAAATCTTTTAAAATCTTGGGTTCAAGGGTTCTAGTTCAAGATCTTGGACCAAAATTATAAGATCATAAGATTACAAAATGGGTAAAATTAATAAAGAAACGATCAAGACGGTGAACTAAAAGTAAATAAAGGGAAGAAAAGGGTACTAATCGACTAATAAATAGAAATATATAATTAAAAAAAACCAGGATGTTACTACTAATTAAGAAGCAAATGAAATTTAGCAAAAATAGAAATAATTTGAAATAGTACACTTACAATATCTCCGAAATACAAAGCAATCAGCCTCCTACTGCCACATCACAATCAACTATTATTATAAAAATAATCAATTTTCCCTTCTTTTTCTTAACGTGTAGAATATACATTGTTTAGACGAAATGCACGCGTTGCTAAAAAAGATGGTTGATCATTTAAAGATTTTGGAAAAGGTGTATAAGCCTTACCTTAATTAAGAATTCTCTTTCCCTTTCTCGTTTCGATTGTTTAAATTCGTTACTTTCAACTCCTATTTTGCAAATCTTTTTTTATTTTTTCAAATTAGGCTAATTATTAACTATTTATAGAATTTAAAGCATTTCTTATCCGATTCCTTATTCCTTACCACACAGATTCAATATTCCATATTCCTTTAATAAGCCCTGGTCACATGTCTGCTCACGTGCGAGATTTTCATTCAAAGATTCTCGTAAAAGGGGGAATTTTTGTATCAGTCCCAAAGAAGCAAGGCCACCATCCACAATCCTCCGCTTTCAACCCCCAAAAATGGAAATAATTCAACTATTAAATGGGGTTGCCTCCTACTCTTACACCCACTCTTAGATCAAATAATTCCCATCGTTCATTTCTATATAAAGATTCTCCATAAAAATAAAGTTGAATAATCATTAGTTCAATTAGTTCACTATGAGTCTTATGGAAACTGAAGAACTTATCAGTCAATTAACCACTGAGGAAAAAATTTTATTATTGTGCGGAGCTGATAATTGGCATACTTATGAAATTCCAAGATTAGGTTTACCAAAAATCAGATTTACTGATGGTCCAAATGGTGTTAGAGGTACAAAAGCTTTTAATGGTAAATCAGCTGCTTGTTTCCCTTGTGGAACTGCAATGGGTTCAACTTTTAATAAAGATTTATTAATTGAAGCAGGTAAATTAATGGGTATTGAATCAAAACATAAAAGTGCTCATGTTATATTAGGTCCAACATGTAATATGCAAAGAGGTCCATTGGGTGGTAGAGGTTTTGAAAGTTTTAGTGAAGATCCTTATTTAAGTGGTATTTCTTCAAGTTCAATTATTAATGGTATTCAAGATGAAAATATTGCTGCAACAATTAAACATTTTGTTTGTAATGATTTAGAACATGAACGTAAAGCATCAAATTCAATACTAACTGAAAGAAATTTAAGAGAAATTTATTTAGAACCTTTCAGATTAGCTGTTAAAAATTCAAATCCAAAATGTTTCATGACAACTTATACAAAAATTAATGGTGATAGAGTTTCACAAAGTAAAAAATTTTTAAAAGATATTTTAAGAAATGAATGGTGTTGGGAAGGTGTTGTTATGAGTGATTGGCATGGATTATATACTGCTAAAACTGCTCTTGAAAATGGTTTAGATTTAGAAATGCCTGGTCCAACTTATTTTAGATCTGTGAAAGCAATTAAACATATGGTTGATTCAAGAGAATTAAATGTTCAAGATTTAGATGATAGAGTTAGAAATATTATTAATTTAGTTAAATTTGGTATGAAATCAGGTATTAAGACTTTTGAAGAAAATGAACTAAATAACACTACTGAAACATCAGAAATTTTAAAAAAAATTGCAAGTGAATCAATTGTTTTAATGAAAAATGATGATAATTTATTACCATTGCAAAAAGATGAAAAAATTGCAATTATTGGACCAAACGCAAAAATTTCAACATTTTCAGGTGGCGGTTCAGCATTTTTAAGACCTTACTATACAACTACTCCATATGATTCAATTTCTAAAAAATTAGGTTATAGACCTGATTATACTATTGGATGTCATGGATTTAAAAGTTTACCATCATTAGCAACTCAATTAATAAATCCAGTAACTGGTAAGACTGGTTATAATATGAAATTTTATTTACATCCAACTGATTTTAAAGGTGATGATAGAAATAAATTTGATGAATTAAATTTAGATCAATTTTATATTTTTTTACAAGATTATAAAAATGATGTAATTAAAAATGATTTATATTATATTGATATTGAAGGTGATTTTATTCCTGAAGAAGATGGTGAATATACTTTTGGTGTAACTGTTTTAGGTACTGCATTATTATTTGTTAATGATAAATTAGTTGTTGATAATAAAACTCATCAAAGGAAAGGTACTGCATTTTTTAATTCTGGTAGTACTGAAATCACCAATGATATTAAACTTAATAAAGGTGAAAAATATAGAATTAGATTAGAATTCGGTTCAAGACCAACTTTTAGTGCACCTGATGCAACTGTTGTTGATTTTGGTGGTGGTGGTGGTATAAATTTTGGTGTGACTAAAAAAATTGATCCAGTGGAAGAAATTGCCAATGCTGTTAAATTAGCTAAATCAGTTGATAAAGTAATTTTATCAATTGGATTAACTCATGAATGGGAAGCTGAAGGTTCTGATAGACCAAATATGGATTTACCGTTAAGAACAAATGAATTAGTTTCGGCAGTTTTAAAAGCAAATCCAAATACAATTATT
This sequence comes from Yamadazyma blattariae, assembly GCA_030581595.1. Lineage (NCBI taxonomy): Eukaryota > Fungi > Ascomycota > Pichiomycetes > Serinales > Debaryomycetaceae > Yamadazyma > Yamadazyma blattariae. Next base: position 21,782 of record JAKTTU010000026.1, read on the forward strand.
ATTAATCAATCAGGTTCACCAGTTGAATTCCCATGGTTGTCAAATTGTAAGTGTTTAGTTCAAGCTTGGTATGGAGGTAATGAATTAGGTAATGCTATTGCTGATGTACTATATGGGGATTATAATCCAAGTGGTAGATTATCATTAACATTCCCAGAAAAAGTTGAAGATAATCCAACATTTTTAAATTTTAAAACTGAAAGAGGTAGAGTTTTATATGGTGAAGATATTTTTATTGGTTATAGATATTATGAAAAAATGCAAAAATCAGTTGCATTCCCATTTGGTCATGGATTGTCATATAGTGAGTTTAAATATTCAAATTTAAAAATTAAAATTAATGAAGAAAACGATGAATTAATTATTTCATTAAATATTGAAAATATTAGTAAACTTGATGGTGATGAAGTAATTCAAATTTATACAAGTCATAAAGATTCAAAAACTATTAAACCAATTAAAGAATTAAAAGGTTTTGAAAAAAAATTTATTAAATCAGGTGAATTGGTTGAAGTTGAATCAACTTTATCATTAAAAGATTCTTTATCATTTTTTGATGAATATTTTAATAAATGGAATATGGAAATTGGTAAATACGAAATTTTAATTGGTAAATCAAGTGAAAATATTGTATTAACTGGTGAATTTGAAATTAAAAAATCAAAATTATGGTTAGGTTTATAATCTTCAATATATCAATAAATTATCTTAACATTCTTATATTCTCTTTACATTCTCCCTTCGTCTGTTGTTAATACTCTATATAAAAGTGATAAAAATAGGAAAATATCAGATTAATTACAAATTTAGTGAATTTCACCCAATCCTCAAATTACCTGAGATGAAAAATATTCAAAATAAAATTGAAAAAAATAACTACAAAAATAAAAAATTGCTAGAAAATTCCAGAAAAATAGATGCTAATACAATATATACTTATTCTACTATATTACCAACTACCTTTCAATATCAACAGTTATAAAATCTCATAAACCAAATTAATAACTGGTTTATAAAAGAGAACCACCCTTAGCTCTCTTCTGTTAAGAGATTTTGACCCCCAAATTAACAAGTCGCGACGAACGACACAAACGACACGGGCACTTTTAAACGATTTTAAAATCTGAAAAAATAACCCAACCTGCATGTTGAGTTTTGAGACTTTTTCAAAGATAAGGATATTGTAAATCGCCCTTAAATTTGAAAGAAATTAGTAGAGGGGACAGAAGGGATAAACATATCGATAATCAACGACAAAAGTTTGCAAATTTGGAAAGGTTAATGCACTTGGCACAAAAATTTATAAGAATACAATGAAATTCATAACAATAAAAAGACTTTTTTAATTAAATTAGTATATCTCTTTCAAGGATATCTCCTTTTTATTCGTTGAATACATGTATTGTGGGAATCACTTCGGAACCTTAAACTAAGAGAGTAAGGATAATTTGGTGGTGTCTAAAATTCATTCCATCACAGTATACACAACAAAGCCAGTCACTTGTTCAATTGAACTGTGTGAATCATTATTTATGTGGAGTGTAGTATTTCATTTTTTTTTTTTTCAATTCTGTTTTCATCTCATTTTTCTAGCTGAGTTTTATAATGTTACAGAATAAACTATTAATATCATTATGGATAGATTGGGATCATAATCATTAATGATTTTCAACTTTAAAAAGAAACCTATAGTAAAATAATAACGTTTAAAATATTCATTCAGGTTTGTTACTTCTCTGTTTCAACCATTATCCACTGGCTTTTTTCTCTTTTAATCAAAATTTTTATAATTAACATCTTGACAAGGGTTACCGGAGAAATTCATTAATACTTGCAAGAATCAAGATAAAGTTTTCAAAAACTATAAAAATTTCAATATGAGATAGGGTGCAAAAATAATCCCCCAAACGAGATTACTCAAATTCTTATTGGTCCCTTAAAAGATTATTTAAATCCCCTAATATACTTTAACTGTTTATAAATTTATAATCATACCATTGGATATGAATTTAACATTCACTTCAATCTAATTGTGAAACTTCAATTAATTTTTAATTTTTTAATTTAAATTTTTGGTTGTAAAGTAATCGTAAACATGTTAGTCGTATTAAATGGTTTGTAACTGAGAAAACCCCTAAATATATTCTCATTCGTAACATTTTCAATAGATTTGATAATTTATTGATAATAATTATTATAAATAAAGGACTATCTCTAATAATTAACCATCTAATCGTTTTACATACAATTTTATACATACATTTACATAATAAAATAACTGCGTTGAAATTTATTAATTTTCACGATTTTTAAATTACCACACAGACAAAAAAAAAAAATAATCTAAAAAACTTAATCTTTAATAGCTCAATAGATCTAGATACAAAAGATAAGTTTCTAATTACTCTCACCCAATTGAGTTGCCTTATTGTTTTATTGTTAAGTTAAAAAATAACCAGACAAAAATGGACGACAAGTACCACCTTAAAAAATATTTTAGAATGTCGTAGAGACCGAAATAGTTATTGTTACATTTACTACATTAGATCTAACTAATTTGAAATACAAAAAAATCCCTGAATATATTAGACCAGCTAAAATTTATTATTATTATTATCATTACCATCCCACTACTTGTACCAAAAAAAAAAATATTACAGCTTTCACCACAATGTCACCTAAACCTACCATAACCACACTTTAACCAATGCTAATCTTTAAACGTTACTCTTTATAACTTTATTCAGAACCTTGTTTATGTTGTTTATATCTACAATTACCATATTGATTGCAGTTATGATCATAATATTCATCATCATTATCCTTATCATAATTAGTTTGAACTCTTCTTCTTCTCTTAATTTTTGGTTTATGAACAGTTTTAATATGTCTAACTAATGTATCTCTTCTATTATAAACTTTATTACAATTACCACAAAAATAAAGTAATTCTTTAATTAAATTACATTCTAATTCTACATCAACTGTAATTTTTGAATCCTTTTTATTACAATGATTAGTTATTAAATGTTTCCTTAATGAATGTTTTTTATTAAATCCAATAACTTTAAATGGACATTTTTCAACAACACATCTATATTTTAATGATCTAAACATATTTAATTGTTCATAATGAACAATTAAGAAATATATATTTTCAAAAGTTAAATCACAATGGCAACATTTTTGTGGTCTTAATTCATAAATTTTATCAGGGAAATCATTAACTAATGTTTGAATAACATTTGTTCTATCTGGTTTAGGTTTAACCAATTTTTCCTTTTCAACATTATTCTTTAATGGTGATGAAGTAGTTGATGAAGTCGTTGATGATGGTTGTGAAATTGGTGTTGGTGGTCCTGTTAATAATTTTGATGCGTTTGGTCCTGAATTATTTTTCTTTCTATCGTTCTTTTTAACTTTAATATCAAAGTTCCTTTTAGGAATAGTTGAATCATGATAACTATCAATAAGAATATCTTCATAATTATCTTTTCTATTAATTTTTTTTAAAAGTCCTAAAGTTTCTAAAGTTTCTAATGATTCTACTGATTGTGACGATTGTGAACAATCTAAATGTTCTAAACCTTTAATTGAATTGAAATCTTCTAAATCTTGCAATTTTTCTAATGATGCTAATGTTAATGCAATTTCTTGCTGTTGTACTTTAACGTCTTGTGAATTTAAATTCTCTAATTCACCATTTTCTAAATTCTCCAATTGTTCTTGATTATAATCATAATCATTACTATAATTGTAATTGTTTTGATGATTTTGATTAAAGTTATAAAGATTAGTTGAACTAGGATTACTTGATGAAGTTAAACTATTAAAAGGTTGAGTTTCAAAACTAATATTTGATTTATATTCGTCCTTTTTAAAATCAAAATCATAATCAAAATCAAAATCAAAATCGAATGTTAAGTATTCTTCAATATTTGGTTCAGGTTTTCTACTTAAATGTCCATTTAATTTAATATTTAATCCTATATTGTCTTGATAAAGTTTATTAGTTTCTTCATCTCTATAAAGTTCAATCATTTTTAATGCTAGTTATTGACCTAATGACCTAATGACTCTTAATTACTTAATTTAGTTTTTATACTTTTATTTTTTTTGAAACCACCAAAATGAAACCACACAAGGATAACCACACTAAACCACACAAATGCTAAAACGAAAAGATAAAAAAAAAACAACTAAATGAAAATAATATAAAAAAAACGCAAACCACAAAATTGTAGAAAGTCTTTACTTGTTCAAACTATTTGAAACTCCCAGGGATCAATATTAAAAAAAAAGAAGAATTGTGAATCCCTTACCATATATATAATAGAAAACTAAAAATGGGTCTTTATCAAAAGACTTATTTTTTTAGACATTTTAGCTTAAGCGTCTTGCATATTTCGAATCTCGTAAATAAACTCAAAAAATGTCTCCTAATTTCAATTTAGACTTTTTTTCTTTTCAACTGGTTAATGGGTTAACAACGCTGTTCAAGTTTTAAAAAAGCATCTCTTTTCAGTAAATTTAGTGGACCAAATTTTATGTTGGGCAAATTAAAGGGGTTTTAGTTATCTTTTTACTATTGAAAGAGATAGTTCTTTTATTTACGTTAGCGCACATCAAGAGCCCTCAAGAGCCATTAGATTACCCTTATCGCAGATGCAACCCCAAAAAATGGAGAGCGGGAGTGAGAGAGGAAGTAAGCTCAAAGAGCCCACTAAGTTCAGACCAAAAAAATAATAAAAAATAATAACTGAAAAGACAAAATATAAACACGTTTCAAACAGATTAAAACTGAAAGAAGGGATGATTACATGGATTAGTTAAAGGGAGATTAACCATATATAACCGTTGATTCTTTTAGATCTCGTGATATGTAGCCAATTATATTACCTTTATTGGAATTTTAGTTTAAAACACACACACCAAAAAGAAATATAAAACATAAAACGAAAGACAAGAAATAAACAGAAATGATTATCATTATTATTATATCATCACCTTAATGTGTTTTCCTTTTTGCGGAAAATTAGTAATAATCTAGTAAACAAAAAAAATATCGGATTTATGTTGGTAAGAAAAGGCGAGTTTTGATTTCTCCCATCATTACTCAATAGGCAATTAAATTTAAAATTGAAACGGCAACAAATAAGATAAATTAATATTTTTTAAAAAAATAATATAAATGTCTAAAAAAATTATCCATTTTGGGAATATTTTTGTTTCACTTGAAAATTCTTTTATTTTTTGTGAATAAGTTTCAGGTCTATGTTGATTAGGTGATACTCTTTGTTTTATTACTTTATCTTTCCCTTTGTTTTCGTCATTTATCCTTTGTGTTTTAATCATGAATTTTAGTTTCACTACTTTTTAGTATTCACTTACGGTACTAACTAGTTTCAAGTTCGTAGATTTAGTCCCTTTTTTTGTTAAATTATCCCCACATCTAGATTCCTTACACTTGGATTTAGATCAGATTTAAATTGAGATTTAGATTAGATTACAGAAAATAACTGGTTAAGACAAATTGGTCAACAAGAAAAAGTCCTAAAACGATCAACTGATTAATTGCATGATAAATAAACTTTATATTTTAGCTTACTTAGCTTCTGTTTACTTATTTACCAATAACATCCAAAAAAAAGACTATATAAAAAATATCACAAATAATAATTTTTTGTGTGATTTTTTTGGAATTATGGTCCAAAACAAGAATAACCGTGTATCTAAAGTATTATTTCTTAACTTTTAATTATGTACCGTAATTTTCAGTTAAAACAGTCTACTACAATTTAAATTTAAATTTAAATTAAAATAAAAAAAGAAAGAAAATTATTAAAAAGATGTTTAGCTTACTGTCCCCATCAGTTGTAAAATATGTCAAACGCAAGGTTGTCTGATTAAATTGTTTAACTTGGATAAACAAAGTTAATTCTCCACCCTATGCTCTCCTATCTTTTTAAACTTTTTAATCTTTTCCTTCATGACAACTGTCCAGATCTCTTACTTTATAAAATTATCAAAAGATTAAGGTTGTAAGAAAGTCCAAAAACGTACAACTCACTAAATAAATGTGACTCTTAATTTTTAAATTAAAAGACATTGTACCCGGAAAAAGGGTCTCTTCACAAACATTGTGGACGTTTTCAATTGTTATTATTGTTATTATTATTTTTTTTAGTTGTTGCACAGTTCCCTTTCATTAACCGAAATTAGAGAGAGCTTATCAACGGCTATCTCAAATAATTTCACAAATCCTTTAAAAAATCTCATAATCCATAATTTTGATAATCATTCAATTAACTATAAACAACTTCCATCGTTATAGTTTCTCTTTTCCCTATTTCCATTTTTAAGTCTTTAAAAAAATTTCAATTTAATTTTTCATGGCCAAAAAAAAAAAATTATTTCGTTAGTTTAAATGATCAACGGTTTTAACCATGTCTCTTGTACAAATTAGGACTTTTATTTAATGTATAAAGAGTTAATCTAAAAAGAGCAATATTAAGAAAATCTTATCACACCAGAAATCTTAATAAAATCTCAAATCTGTCATATTCTTTTGAAACGACTAATCCCGATAACTTTCTAATTCTGAAACAAGTGGTTCCTAGAAATTTTCCATTCTGAACCACCTTTCAATTATGTTGTAATTAAATAATTGAAATCCTGTGGTTCTCCCTAGACCATAAAAGTGATAATAGTACTTGAATTTTACTCATAGCTCTTTTATATTTTGTTAGATTCCAAGAAATCTAAATCTATCCACATTTTTAAAAGAACAATGATTAGATCTGTGGATTTCAACAACAATTATCAAAATAGAATTGTACTATTAATCACAAGATCTATAATGTTAGTAAGTTAAATAGTTAGAGCATTAATTTTTAACTTCTTATGAATCGTCAATAAGAGAGTCATATCATTTCGTTTCACCTATCTTGTTACAGGAATTTTTAAGGACAGGATTTTACAGACAGAATTTTCAAAATGAACAAAAAGTTATAACTTAATTTATTTATTACAATTTGATTACAAGCATCAGATTCACATATCTATAACAGTCTCTTAGAGTATTTAATGATAGTCAATTTAATAAACGTGTTTTCACGAGAATTTTCACTCCTGTTCAGTCACTTTAACACACATAGAGATAAAAAATATTCGAATTGACCCAACTTTATAAGGAAAATCAACCTTAACTATTGGTGTACCGAACTTTATAGATTTTAAAATAGCATCTTAAATGAAAATTTCCAACTTCAATAAGTGGTCCCTTGGCCCAGTTGGTTAAGGCGCGGTGCTAATAACGCCGAGATCAGCAGTTCGATCCTGCTAGGGACCATTCTTTTTTTTAATTTTTTTTATTTAACTTTTGTATATGAAACAGGTATCTAAAATAGTTCATAACAATTCATTAGTATTTGAATCATATATACCGGGAGTTTGAACTCTTTTTAATAGTAATTAAATGTTGTATTGCAAGAAAGGAAAAAGTTAATTTTTTGAAGATCTTTGAGTTTTTTGCAGCTAAATTTTAAATATGATAAAATTGGTAAAAATAATTCTAAAAGCCAATGAGAAAGTGATAGATATTATATATATGTAGATTTTCATAGTCTGGATCAGAATATTATACTTTGCAACAGATCGTAGTCAGTATTTTTCAGTATTTTTACAAATTTATTACTGAAAACAAGATCAACTAGAGAGAGGGAGTAGTATTTGAGAATACCTCTAGTAGAAAATACCCCTTGATAAATCCAATGATAAGTTAAAAATTAGCCTCTCAGAATAATATCTTCTGATATAATCCTTCAAAAAGTTTGAAAAAGGGTTGAAATTGGTAAAGTCTCTTTACAATTGTTCTTCGATCGACCTTTGGGTTGAGAATTTAAAGATTTGAGAAAAAAAAGGTTCTCGACAAAAATTTTTCACTTTTGGAGTATGGAATCACCACTTGGATTAACAGTAGGTTCAAGACTTACAACATATTTGAATACACCAGAAGATTATCATAAATATAGGAAAAGAATTAATAAACAATTATTAAAGTTACGTCATGAATTAAATTTAGTTACATCTGATACAAAAAATTATAAAACTAAAGAAAAGATAAGTAAAATAACAAGTCAAGATTATGAAAAAAATAATAAATTTGGATTAATTTTATTATTAACTAGTGAAAGAGATTTAGTTTATAGTCTTGAAATTAAATCATTATTAGAAATTAGTAATGAAGGTAATTCATCATCATATAAAAATTTAATGATTAGTAAATTAAAAAAATCAATTAATGGTACTAAAAATTTATTAAAAATTATTAATGAAAATAATAATGAAAATGATAAAAGAAAATTATTTGAATTATATTTATATTCATTAATTAATGAAGGATCATTATCAATCTTAAAAAGAAATTGGTTAAAATCATTAAATATTTATTCAATTATTAGATGTGGATTAGAACAATTAAATGATGAACTACAACAACAAGATGAAGAAGATGGAGAACAACAACAAGGAGAAGGAGAAGTATTATTAAATAAATCAATTATAAACGAATTAATTAATAACTTAATAGATCCATCACTTAAATTATCAATTAATCAATTAAATTATGAATTAATTGATTTAAAATCAATTTCAAGAAAACATAATAAATTAAATGAAATACCAAATTATTTAAAACCAAGTTTAAAATTAATTAATTCAAAATATTTAAATGAATTAAATAATGATGATAATGATTTAAATAATTCTGAAAACAATAAAAAAATTGAATTTATTAATTGGAGAAATCATGAAGCAAAATTATATAATGAAGAAATTAGTTTTAAATTAATTAAATTAATTAATCCAAATAATAAAAAAATTGAAACTGAAGAAAATTTTGATGAATTAATAAGTGGATGGAATGAAATTTTAGAATTACATAACATTGATTTAAATAAAAATCAAGATGAAGATGATAATGATAAAATTCAAGATAGAGCAATTTTATTAACATTTATAAATTATAATTTATTATTTACAATTATAAGAAGAGATTTAATTATAATTTCTAATTTAAATAATCAATTTAAAAATTTAAAAATTTCAAAAAATAAAAAATTATTAATCAATAAAGATATAACAAGATTATATTCTTCAATTATTTTAACTTTAGAAGATATTAAGGAATTACCTGGTGTTTATAATGATGAAGATTTATCAATTTCTTTAGAAAATATGATTAAATATTTTGAAAGTGAAAAATTAATTAAATTATCAAATTGTTTTAAATTAAATGGTAAAATTATTGAAAGTCTTAAAATTTTATCAGAAATTCCAAAAAAATTTGATAATTCTAACAAAATTTATTTAGTTGAAGATTTCCCATTTGATATAACAAATAATGAATTATTTAATAATTTTATGATTAATTTAAGAAATTTAATTAAAAATACTCATATTTTATCACAATTTTTAATTGAATTTTCGAATTTAAATAATAATTTTGTTTTAGAAAAAATGAATAATTTACCAATTGATGATAAATATTTTAATTTAAGTAATAATCTTTTACCAATTTTACCAAAACCTGTTTTATTTGATATTGGTTATAATTATATAAATTATAGTCCTACATCAAAAGCTGGTACTCCAGAACCATCAAGTTCTCAAGAAGAAGAAAAGAAGAAAGGTTTTTTCGGTATTTTTGGTCGTCTGTAAGCAACATAACATATTTAGTTTTAATAACACACAAATAACATACCTTTCTTTCTTTAAAGTCTCACTCTATTTAAGTCTGTAGATCTCTTGATATCTCTTTCCAGTTCAAATCTCAGTTCAAACCTCAGTGCATCTCAGAAATGAGGTTCCAGTCTCAAACTTTGATCTGAAAAATATTATTCTTCGCAAACTAAATGCTGGCAACCACTTTAATTGTTTGTGTTTTAGGACTTTATGGTTCATTTATAACTTGGTCAATATTACAAGAGAAGATAAATACCACTCCATATGGCGAAAACAATGAATTATTTAAAGCTCCATTAATAGTTAATATAGTTCAATCATTTTTTGCGATTTTAATATCATTAATTTATAGTTTAATCAAAGATAAAATTAATCCATTTTCGATTTTTTTTAAAAATGACAAACAAATTAGTTTATATTATTTAAAACTGTTTATTATTATTTCAATTACTTCAAGTTTTTCAGCTCCAATTGCTTATAAATCTTTAAGTCATATTGATTATTTAGTTTATTTATTAAGTAAATCATGTAAATTAATTCCAATTATGTTAGTTCATGGAATTATTTATCGAACAAAATTCCCAATTTATAAAATTATAGTTGCATTATCTGTCACTGTAGGTGTTTTAATATTTACATTATCAGGATCAAAATCAGGTTCTGGTTCATCAAAAAAGAAAAATTCTAATAATGATGGTAAAACATTACTAGGTATAAGTCAATTAGCATTATCAATGATTTTAGATGGTTTTACCAATAGTACACAAGATCAAATGTTTAAATATCAAAAATCATTTACCAATAAATCAATTATAAAAATTAATGGTATTATACTTATGTGTATTTTAAACTTTTTTATGGTAGTCAATACTTTAATGTATTTAATATTTTTTAAATTTAATGAAATCATATATACTTTAGAATTTATAAATCGTAATCCACTAATTATTTATGATATTTTAAGTTTTGCAATATTTGGCTCCGTTGGTCAAATTTTTGTTTTCATAATATTAGAAAAATTCGATTCAATTATTTTAACAACTGCTACTGTTACTAGAAAAATGATTAGTATGATCACTAGTGTTTTATTATTTGGTCATTCACTTAATTTTCAACAATTTATGGGTGTTGGTTTAGTATTTTTAGGTATTGGTTATGAAGCATTAATTAAAGTTAAATCAACAGCAAAATCAACAACAACAACGGACTCTAAACAAAAGAAGGAAAAGAAAGAGTAAATGAAAGAAAGAATAAATTACTCATAGATTGTATATAGGATATAGAACTTTGCATAATTTAGTAATAATTAAATAAAACGACGTTTCTGTTATCCTCTAAGTTACACAAAAATTTTACACGAGAATGAGAATCTAATTTATTTACAATCACAGAAATCATTCTCAAAACTTCAAATGCTAATATCTCAACCAATTTTAATAATGAATCAATGGTTAAATATTTTATATAATATATTAACATTTTTGCTACGGATATTTCCTCAAATATTTTGTACATCAACTTTAACTTGGGCATTATATGTATTAGTTTGGAAAGCAGGGTTTAATCAAATAATTCAATCAAGAAACCAAACATTTTTAGGATGTTTTATAATTTTAATTGGTATATTTTTATATATGTTATGTATTATATCTTATTATAAAGTTGTTGAAGGTGGTGGATCACCAGTTGATTTTAAAGAATTACATATAAGAGATTTAGAACAGTTACGTGCTGATTCAACAAGAAATGAACAACGACAAAAAAAACAACAACAACAACAAGAGCAAGAACAAGAGCAAGAACTAGAGCAAGAACTAGAGCAAGAACTAGAGCAAGAGCTAGAAGGACAACAAGCTGGTGAATCAGAGATACAAGAACGTGAAAGTACACAAGAAGAAGTAATGAATGAAGAACTTGACAGATTATTAGAAGAACCAGATGCACCACCAACAGAATTTGTTGAATTTCATATACTAAAACCAGGATCAAGTCCATTTAGATATTGTGAAAAATGTAAAGTATGGAAACCTGATAGATGTCATCATTGTTCTAGTTGTCGTAAATGTGTATTGCGTATGGACCATCATTGTCCATGGTATTCAACATGTATTGGATATAGAAATCAAAAATTTTTTATTCAAAATCTTTTATATGTTTCAATTTATGCTGGTTATTGTTTTTTGGTTACATTATATTTATTATGGGGTTTTTTCATGGATGTATCATATGAAAATGAATATTTATCATTAAATTTAGTATTTTTATTTATTTTAGGTTTTGCATTTCTGATTACAGTTGGAATTTTTTCATTATTTCTGATTTGGTTAATTTTTAATAATATTACAACAATTGAATTACTGGAATCAAGACTGGATTTTGGTGGTAATGGTAAATTTCAATATGAATTTGATAGAAATGGTGATAAACGTAAAATTGGTAATATTTTTAATATTGGTTATAAAAAGAATTTTAAATCAATTATGGGTCCAAATATTTGGTATTGGATTTTACCTTTATCATTTACAAATATCGATATTAATTCAAATTTTAATGGTTTAAATTATGAAATTAATGATGAAATTTATGAAAAATGGTGTTATAATATTAAATTACAAGATCAATTAAATCAACAATTAAGTGATTATAGGGATAGAGTTAGAAGGGAAAGATTTAGTTAGCCGCGTGCTCGAGATTTAGCGAGAGGTTAACTTATAAATATGACATTAGATGCATCTTCAATTTATTCTCTATATTATATATTCTCTATATTATGTTTCATTTTCCCATGGTTATCTAAACCTTTTCCCAATTTGGTGGCACCTATTACATCCGGGTAACACACAATTGATTTTTTTCTCAAAAAACTTCTCGTTGATAGAAAAAGTTGAAAGAGAGACCAGTTGATAAAATTATTCATTAAATGTACGTTCAATTACCATTTGACGAATTAAAAGTTGATGAAAGTAAAAAGAGAAGAGTTGCATATTTCTATGATGCAGATGTTGGGAATTATGCATATGGAGCAGCGCATCCAATGAAACCACATCGTATTAGAATGGCACATTCATTAATTATGAATTATGGATTATATAAAAAGATGGAAATTTATAGAGCTAAACCAGCTACAAAACAAGAAATGGCACAATTCCATACTGATGAATATATTGATTTTTTATCAAGAGTTACACCAGATAATTTAGATATGTTTAACAAAGAACAAATTAAATTTAACGTTGGTGATGATTGTCCAGTTTTTGATGGATTATTTGAATATTGTGGAATTTCAGGTGGTGGATCAATGGAAGGTGCAGCAAGATTAAATAGAGGTAAATGTGATGTTGCAATTAATTATGCTGGAGGATTACATCATGCCAAAAAACTGGAAGCTTCAGGATTTTGTTATTTAAATGATATTGTTTTAGGTATTATTGAATTATTAAGATATCATCCAAGAGTTTTATATATTGATATAGATGTTCATCATGGGGATGGGGTTGAAGAAGCATTTTATACAACTGATAGAGTTATGACATGTTCATTTCATAAATATGGTGAATTTTTCCCTGGTACAGGAGAATTAAGAGATATTGGAGTCGGTAAAGGTAAACATCATGCAGTTAATGTACCTTTAAGAGACGGAATTGATGATTCAAGTTTTAAATCTATATTTGAACCAATTATAGGTGCTATTATGGAATGGTATCAACCAAGTGCAATAGTTTTACAATGTGGTGGTGATTCTTTAAGTGGTGATAAATTAGGTTGTTTTAATTTATCAATGGCAGGTCATGCAAATTGTGTTAATTATGTTAAAGGTTTCGATGTACCATTAATGGTCTTAGGTGGTGGTGGATATACTATGAGAAATGTTGCAAGAACTTGGGCATTTGAAAGTGGATTATTAAATAATATTAAATTACCAAAAGAATTACCATATAATGAATATTATGAATATTATGGACCAGATTATGCATTAGATGTTAGACCATCAAATATGTATAATGCTAATACACCAGAATTTTTAAATAAAATTTTAACAAATATTTTAACAAATTTAGAACATACAAAATTTGCACCACTGGTTCAAATGAATATTGTACCAAATGATTTAGAAGATAAAGGTGATATAGATGAAGATAAAAAGGAATCAATTGATTCAAAAGGTGGTTCACAATTTCAAAAAGATGAAAGAATTGAAAAAAATAATGAATTTTATGATGATGATGAAAAAGATCATGGTGAAAAAAATATTCATATAAATAATAACAATAAGGATAATAATGATAGTAATAGTAATAATCCTGAAGATGGAAATAAAATAACCGACGAAGAAATGAAAGAAATCGAGGAATTAAATAAGGAATAAATGTATTATAACTTTTGTATGGACTTTTGTATAACTATCTCGTGATGCGGCATCTCTAAAAAACAAACCCTTGTAAAAGAGTGAGTGAGTTTTCAAGTGAGTCAATCTCAAAAAGTCACATCTTTTAAAGATGATAATATTCAAAAGATTATTCCATTTAGAATCAGCATCAAAGTTAAATGATAGAATAATCCCATTTTATAAACCAAATAACAAATTATTTAATTTAAAATGGCCTATACCACCGAAAAATATTTATATAACTAAAAAACCAAATAATAAAGAAGTTATAAATTCAATGATTAAATTAATTAAATTTTTAAATTCAAATTATCCAAAGATAAATATAATTTTAAATAATCAAGTAATCAATGAATTAAATCAATTTAAATTGAAAAATCAATTTAATGATCTTGAATTAAAAGAATTTAATGAAATTTCAAATTTAAAAATTTTTAATGGTGATGTTGAAATGATTAAATGTAAAACTGATTTATTAATTACAATTGGTGGGGATGGTACAATTTTAAATTCTGTTTCACAGTTTCTGAATTGTAATGTCCCACCAATATTAAGTTTTTCAATGGGGACTTTAGGATTTTTATTACCATTTGATTTTAAACAATATAAAGAAATTTTTAATAAAATTTTAAATAATGAAAGTAATGTAATTAAAAGAAGTAGAATTCAATGCCAAGTAATCAAAAATAAAAATAAGGAAAACTTGGAAGATAAAACAATATTTAATGATGATTCAAAAATGAAATATGCTTTAAATGAAATTACTTTACATAGAGGTAGTGAAGAAAATATGGTTTCATTAGATATTTTAATTAATAATGAATTATTAACTTCAACCACTGCCGATGGGGTTATATGTAGTACACCAACAGGTTCAACTGCATATTCATTATCAGCTGGTGGGCCTATTGTTCATCCATTGATTAAAGGAATTTTACTTAATTTAATTAGTCCAAGATCATTATCATTTAGACCATTAATTTTACCAATTGATAGTGAAATAATGATTAGAATTTCTCCTAAAAATAGAAATATAGGTATTAAATTAACAATAGATGGTATAAAACAATTAGATTTTGAAAAAGGTGATGAAATTCATATTAAAAATTTTAATGATAATAATAATAATAATTGTAATAATTATAGTTATAATGATAATGAAAAATTTATTGATAGTAATATTTGGTGTGTAATTGATAGTGAAAATGATTGGACAAAAGATATAAATGAATTATTAGGTTTTAATAGAGGATTTAAAGATAGACCAAGGTAGAGATAGATAGATTAAATAGATAATGATTAATGATAAACAGTTACTCTATCTACAAAAATTTTAACACTACTACTCACTAACTAAATATACTTAAATAATGATAAATAATAACTTAGTATAATAATATTTGTTTATACCACAAATTTAAACCATTCAAGTGTTCCATGGCAGGGAAAGACCAAATCTCCACAACCCCTGTAGTCATCATAAAATTAAGATTGAGATATTACTCAATCCGCAGAACATTTAACCCTATACTATTCACTAGCTAAATACACTTGGGTACTAATGGCTAACCACCCCACTTAGTACAAAAACACTTTGTATTCTTAAAAGTTTTTTAACTGTTTTATGGGGAAAACGATTATCAATCCATTAATATATGCTAATTTCTTAATTACAATTAATCAAATTACTTGTAGCTAATGAATTTAAACCCTAGCATAAGTGATTTACAGGTACAAAACTTACATAGATCAATTTTATCAGAGTTTCATAATAATATGATATAAAAATTCCTTGAAACTTAACAATTGATTGAGTGGGAACAATATAATCCACTAATTAATCAATTTTGTTATCACTCTAAATCTAGAGATTTTAACATAAAAGTTACCAAATAAATAATACTTTAAAAATTCCCTTAATTCCAATAATTCAATTGAATTAATTGAAATTAGTGAAATTTATAACCAATTTTATTTAATTTTAGTTTTTGTGTAATTTTTCAAATATATTATACTTACTGCATTAGTATCAATTTTACTAAAATATCAAATCAGATAATATATACTGAGAACATAACAGATGTAATAGTAAGTGGCAGGCAGAACAAGGAAAAAGGCTGAACCCGACATATGTCGGACCACCAGCCTACAATGTCGCACTAGACGAATAAGCTCGGGCTAACAGAACAGTAAGAACATTACCATTATAGACCTATAATACTATTATGACTATAATTATAATAGCAGTGCTAAAGGATAATAATAAAACAAATGAATAGAATTAAGAAGAAGAAGCAGAAGAAGAAGAAGAAGCAGAAGAAGAAGAAGAAGAAAAAGAAGAATAATAATAATAATAATAATAATAATAATAATATTAACCCAGTACTATAATCACATGACTACAACATAAAATAGGAGGTGTCTTTATTAGTCTTTATAAAAAACCTAAAATTCTGTATGTATAGGGGGTGTACATTCTAAAATATTTTAGTGTACGCGACGTAAACTATTAAATTCGAGAAATTGGCGGTTTTATCCATCAAAGCTATTGTTTCCTTATTGGGAATGGCAGTAAGTGACGATTAAGATTAAGAATACTTAATCTACTTCAATCTATCCAATTATCATCTATATATCCAACTATCATATCTAAAATCTCTTAGGATATATATATATATCAAACTATATATTTTATAATAGTAATAATGATGTATGTCACACAATATCTGTGTTACGTAACATCTCCATAATCAGCAAATTGATAAATTTCCGCAAAAATTCTATTTGGTAGTGTTCATTCTATTTGTTTTATTCTATTTGGTGGTGTTTTTTAGTCTAAAACAGATTCTGAAAAGCCCTGTTTAGGGGGTGTAAGAGAAAGAAAAGAAGCCCAGAAAGCAAAATGGCAAAAAAAGAAATTGAATTAAATGGGCCAAATTGGGAGGGGGTGCAAACAGGGGGTGCAAGTGTTTTAAAGTAAAGATTTTAGGGGGGGGGGGGGGGGGGTAAAAAAATAAGGCTAATTTTAAAAATTTAAAAAGTCATTTTTTTTTTTTTACCCCTTAAAAAATTT
>JAKTTU010000027.1:0-23307 GCA_030581595.1 Yamadazyma blattariae
ATGTTACAACAACAGTTTGTAAAATTAATGATAAAGTTTTAACATCAGTAAAAGATTGGAAATTGAAACTTAATAAAATCAAATTTAAAATAATTTGAATAAATATTGAATTAAATTTAATCAAATTATAGATACCAACACTTTTAAGTTTAAAGATTGAACCAAAAGAATATTTTATTGGATGAGGTCCAAAACTATTATGAAAAATTAATTGAAAAATTTTATAAATAGTAGGAACAATGAAAATAAAGGCAAATATACCATAAACAAATGATAAGAAGCATGGATTAATTGAATTTTGATAAGGATCATATAATGGTTTATTCCAAGATTTATCAATTGAACAATGGGTTAATTCCACCTCGGTTTTCAATTTGAGGTCCATGAATATCCTCTTGATCATGTTTAATTTTAAAAATTCTGATTATACTGATATAGTTTTATATTTAAAATCACTAACTTTTGATAGCACCCAAAGTGTGTACTGTATATACACTGAGTCATATTCCCAATTTGGAATTACCTCCGGTGTCTCGCTTTTAGAGAAGCATCTAAATATACAACGTTTTCAGGATGGATAACGTACCTTCGTCATTAGGATGTCGCATTAAATTTTTCCCAACTTCGTTCTGGCAGTAATCCAATATCGCCTGGGAGAAATTCCAATGACATATCCTGGCAACATGAATTTCGCAAGTATTAGTGATTAAATATCGTTTCTAAAAGATTAAAATATCCCTACATGCTATATACACTTTGGTACCTTCATTGAGCATCCAAAAATAGAATAAACTCGTGTGATATTTACCTAATATTGTTCCAGCTACCAGGTAGCTAAATATAGCTTCTGACTAATCAACTTCATGCACTTGAGATGCCAACGAACCCACTACAGCCATAAATAACGATACAGTTACGGATTACCTCATCCTATCTTGTATTTTTCCAGTAAGTGATGTTTCCTCATTTTATATGCTTCAGATGTTGTAAAAGATTGTAGCTTCTAATGATCGGCTCTTCAAGACGCAATATGTATTTTTTACCAAACAAGCAAGAAGTCCTGTGATAGGATATTATGCAAGAGGTAAATTGGGCAGGTATATAGCCGAAGATTATGTGACATGCTTTCCAACTTAGCGGCAGTTTTAGATATACATTGGACTTTAGTACCGAGTGGAGGAATACTATTTTTATGACGATATCCTTAGAGTAATTGAATTTAGTAAAGCCTGCAAACAAGTAATTATAATACCAATACTCACGAAACTTAGAAATCCAGGAGTTTCCCATAAGAATATGTCAAATAATAAACCAACTTCAACAGGAATATAAACAATCCATTTGGATTGTAAGAAGCCGTTACCAAAATCATGTATCTGAATGCTACCATCCCAATTAAAAAAAACCAAAAAGCCCGATATTACTCTTAGTATTACTAAGGTTAAATCAGACGTTGTGGGTAAGGAGAAAGGAGATAATGGATATGAAGCCAAACAAATCAATGACCCTACAGTTGTACATAACCCATAATATACAATGTAAACTGGACGAGGAATTGTGTCGGACATCTGTTCTATCACCACATACTGTAATGAAATTGCACTGGATCCTATTAAGCCGGTAATAAATAGAATGATAGCATTTTCATAGGATTTCACGATTAATATTACTGCCAATAAGCCCAACATACAATGAACTCTCTTGACGGGTGGATAGTAACCCCCAATAATAAGCCATACAAAAAAGGGTGTCAACAATGGCGTGATATATGTAATGGCGATAGCTTCACCAACCCCCAAGTAAGATAATGTGAAATACAAGGACATCACAGAGATCCCTTTTAAAACACCATGTATTATTAACCATTTCCGATCAGCACGATTTCCAAAGGAAATATTGCAGTCACTTCTCCTAGCTTTGTTATAAATACAATAAACCAATACAACTAGTCCATGTAACAAAGTCATATGTAGAGGATGAAGTGATTTTAGGATTAGTAATTGTTTGGAAATTAACATTGTCATTGTAGTAAACATTAAAGAACGGGTGAAATTAGCTCGCCAATTGTCATGGGCTAGATTATTTGGGTTTGGAAGGCTATTCAGGTTGGTGATGGTAGACATGTATGGAGTTGATTAAAAGTCTGCGCGGCAGGTGACCACAGTTTTTTGATAGCGTAATTTCGTTGTATCAATGTATGGTGTCATCTCTCATTGACTCTTCTCTCACTAACTCTTATGGTATATCTCTATTCTATCAACAAATTATCGGTTTACAAGTGTCCATTCACTTGATATGGCCAATTATTTACATAAAAGTGACATCCTATTTAAATGAGTGTAGTTTATAGGTGGGATTGACTGGATTAATGCTGTACGAAAAACGAGCCTTAAGGAGTCTAAGTGCTTTGAATAAGGTGTTAAATGCGCTGCATGTGTACAGTTAAAAGTATCAGCCTCACTCTATGACGATATGATCTTGTATATGAGTCTTTACAATCGGCGTCTCTCCTTTAGGTGCCCAGCCCAGCCACCAGATCTCTTCGTATTGATATTGAACGCAGCCTCATCAATGAATACACAATTGGAGAGGTAATAATGTCAGAATCCATCAATTGCGTTACATATTGAAATCTCTGTTCAATCTTAGCTTCAGAGTTTCTTTCGAAACTTTCTTTGAGTACTAACTTAAATGAAATGCACATTCATCTTTTAAAAATCTATGCAAAGAGGATTTACTTACAGTTAAACCATCAAAAGATTCACAAAGAGATTCTAGCATATCAACAAGAGTTGAAGAAGGATCGGCCCCCGCAATACCTTTCAAGTAATCTTTGTGCTCATCGTTATGTTTTAGTTTAGAATTACCCTTAACTTTTGGAGAGGAAGTTTACCATTATCAGACTCTCTATACTTTCTGACCCATTTTTGAGCTGTACAACTCAGAATACCTAAAGAATTGGCAAGAAGAGATAGGTGTCCCGGGTTTCTCGATCCATTCAGATAAAAAGGCTTCTCTGTCTTGAAAGGAGTAGACACGGTACCTTCTTGTCAAACTAACTGCTCCATCTTCAGCTTTACTGCTTTGTTTCTTTTCCTTTCTGTTCGCCCTAGCGACAAAGCGATAATCATTTTTTCTGATCAGGTCGTTTAAATGTTTCAGGCTACGATATTTTTATATTAAATATACGACTTTTTAATATAGCATGTAGGAATATTTTAATCTTTTAGAAACGATATTTAATCACTTATACTTGCGAAATTCATGTTGCCAGGATACGTCATTGGAATTTCTCCCAGGCGATATTGGATTACTGCCAGAACGAAGTTGGGAAAAATTTAATGCGACATCCTAATGACGAAGGTACGTTATCCATCCTGAAAACACTGTATGACATATCCCTTTCAAGAAGAGATTAGGAAGAAGTCTGACTCAATAGTCAATAGTTATCACCGACTCGGTCTTAACTTAGTGAAAGTTTTATCAATACAGCATCTTCCGAATGAAACTGTTGTTTACAAGAAACAGGCTTTTCAAAGGACAATAAAGGATCGAATAAAGCACTGCTTCAGCAAATAGTAATTGTATCACATTTCTATTGATGTGGAACAATTTGATTGATTATTTTGACTACAGTTAAACTGAACAAATTGAATGGTGAATTAACTAAAACTTGAATGCCGAATATTTTGAGAAGTAAGAAAGGAACATTTTTTCAAGACGGTCACGTGACTTATGATCTTTAACTAATAGCACTTTTATACAGATTTCAACACTTTTCATTGACTTAATCATAATATATCGGGATTAATATAAGAGATCCTAATATAAGAGATACTGTGAATCCTCTGTATGTTTTAAAAACTTTTTTACGTCAATATACAATAATTTACTGAAAAGTCCATCAATATTGCTTCAAAATCTATCAATTTTTAACCAGTTAATAACTTTCAAACATTGGCCATCCATATAATTAAACTCTGAATAGACTTTCTTAATAAAATATTATCATTAATGTGAATATTAATTCCAGTCATTAATCATCCATTCGACGTGCGAATTTCCAAATCGTTGAAGTTTTTTTCTCGCTTCAGCAATATCCTTTCAGTCAAAACTTTGTATTATAAATCTGTATTCATTTTTGCATTTAAAGTTCTTTAAACAAAAGAAATCCTAATAATCATTTTAATATTTAATTTAATAACTTGAACCAAATTGTCTAAATCAAAAATATTTTAATTGCAAAAAAAGAAAAAAATTTAAAAATGGATTTAGATAATGATGTACCAATGGAAGATGTAAGTGAAGATTTTCAATCAAATAAACCAGAAACTAAATCAACTGGATTGTTAAAATTAGAAAACGTTGGTCAATTAGATCAATGGATTGAAAAATTAAAAAATTGTGAACCATTATCAGAAACCGATGTTAAAAAATTATGTGATATGGCTATTGAAGTATTAGAATTAGAAGAAAATGTTCAACCTGTTCAAGTTCCTGTTACAATTTGTGGTGATGTTCATGGTCAATTTCATGATTTAATGGAATTATTCAAGATTGGCGGATCTTGCCCTGATACTAATTATTTATTCATGGGTGATTATGTTGATAGAGGTTATTATTCAGTTGAAACTGTATCATTCTTAGTTTGTATGAAAGTTAGATATCCAAAAAGAATTACAATATTAAGAGGTAATCATGAATCAAGACAAATTACTCAAGTTTATGGTTTTTATGATGAATGTTTAAGAAAATATGGTAGTGCATCAGTTTGGAAATTATTCACTGATTTATTTGACTATTTCCCAATTACTGCATTAGTTGACAATAAAATATTTTGTCTTCATGGTGGTTTATCTCCAATGATTGAAACAATTGATCAAGTCAGAGAATTAAATAGAAATCAAGAAGTTCCACACGAAGGTCCAATGTGTGATTTGCTTTGGTCTGACCCTGATGATAGAGGTGGATGGGGAATCTCTCCAAGAGGTGCTGGTTTCACTTTTGGTCAAGATATTTCTGAACAATTTAATCATACAAATGATTTAAGTCTAATTGCAAGAGCTCATCAATTAGTTATGGAAGGTTTTTCTTGGTCTCATCAAGAATCGGTTGTTACTATATTTTCAGCTCCAAATTATTGTTATAGATGTGGTAATCAAGCTGCTATAATGGAAGTTGATGAAATGCATAATAGACAATTTTTACAATATGATCCTTCTGTTAGACCAGGTGAACCAACTGTTACAAGGAAAACTCCTGATTATTTCTTATGATCCAAATGATGTTTGATTTTTTTTAATTCATATTTCAGTTCAATAATTCTCATAATTCTCATTATTCTCTTTCTTTCAATGTTTTCTATTAGTCGTGCGCGCTTTTCTATACTATTCGACCAACCAGGTTTGTGCGAATTCAAAGTTTTCACTAATGTTAAGAGCAGCTAAATTACCTAGACATATAGGTACTAGATCAATATATACTCCAACATTGGAACTGGATATTAACATCACTAAAAATGGTAAAGTTAATTTCCAAGTTGGTGCTGGTGGAAGATCTTCAAGAACTGGTTACGTCGCAACCGTATTTGGAGCTAGTGGATTTTTAGGTAGATATTTAACTTCTAAATTAGCTAGACATGGTACTATTACAGTTGTCCCTTTCAGAGATGATATGAAAAAAAGATTTTTAAAAGTTTCTGGTGATTTAGGTGTTGTTAATTTTGTTGAATGGGATCCAAGGAATCTTAAATCAATTCAAGAATCTGTTGCTCATTCTGATATAGTTTTTAATTGTGTTGGTGCTGATTATCCAACTAAAAATTTCTCAATGGCAGATGTCAATATTAGTATTACTCAACGTATTGTTGATGCTGTTAAAGAAGCTGGTAATCCAAGATTTATTCATGTTTCTTCATATAATGCTAACCCAAATTCTGATTCAATTTTTTATGCAACAAAAGGTATTGGTGAACAAATTGTTAAAGAAACTTTACCAGATGCAACCATTGTTAGACCTTCCCAAATGTATGGTCGTGAAGATAATTTATTAAATTATTTAGGTCCAAAATTAAAAATGTGGACCCCAAATAAAAATTCTAAAGAAATTTACCCAGTTCATGTTCTTGATGTTGCAAGAGCTTTAGAAAAAATTGGTTTCGATGATTCAACTGCCGGTGAAACTTTTGAATTATTTGGTCCTGAAAAAATGAGTTATAGAGAAATTAGAGAAATGATTCATGGTATCACCCAAGATTTTTCACAAGTTGGTCCATTTTCTTATAAATTTGCTGACTATGAATTACCTTTACCAATTGCTAAATTAATTGCTGATTTAAAACAATACATTTATTGGAAACAAACTAACAGTGATCAGATTCAAAGACATGTAATTAATCAAGTAATTGATCCAAATGCTAAAACTTTTGCTGATTTGGGTATTAATGACACCACTCAATTAGCTGATGTCTTGTTCTCCTATGTTAAACAATGGAGACACCCATTAATTGCTGAACAAGGTGCTTCTTCTTTATCAGGTGCTAAAGAAGCTAAAAGATTACGTGAAATTCAACATTTTACTTAGATATATTAGGATAATAACAAACTGCATTTTAAAGCTTTTAACTCTCTTTTAACTTATCACAATCCTCTAATATGATCATTCATATTATATCACTTTCTGTTTTTGTATTATTTTTAGTCATTGGTTTATCTCTCACGATTTCTTTGCTACAGAAACGGTTTTATGCGAGGGAAGATAAGATCTTTAATTCTTACTTTTTAATTTTTTTCATTCTAATTCGCTTTAATTCAATATGTTTACTTTACCTGATTCTAAACGAATCCATCTTTTACCTCCATCAGAAAGATCGAAAGTATTAGATAACTTATTTGAACCATGTCCAGTCTTAAATTCATTGTTACTTGAAAAATTATTCACCCCAACCATCACTTATACAACTTATAGTCATTTAATTGAAACTTCAAGAACTGAACTTCTTAGATTTTTATACACTGCTGAAGCTAATTGCAAATCCGGTAATCCAATTGATTCAAGAGTCTCTAAAATCATTGCTGCTCATCCAAGATTAGGTGCTCCAAAAACTACTAAATTGTCAGATCACTCATCAAATGAACAAAAGTCACTTCAAGGAACTACAGAAGAAGCTGAAAGATTGAATACATTAAATAACGAGTATGAAACTCAATTTCCGGGTCTTCGATATGTAGTTTTCGTTAATGGTCGTTCTAGACAAATAGTTATGCAAGATATGAAAGAAAGAATTGATAGAAATGATATTCAATTAGAAAGAATTGAAGCGTTCAATGCCATGTGTGATATTGCACTCGATAGAGCTAAGAAGTTAGGTGCTAGACTTTAATTAGTAACCAACAAATTTAAATTTTTCTTACTATTTCTAAGTGTTCTTCCTCTTCTTCCTCCTTCCTTCTCTCTCTCTTTTAACTATAGTAATATAACCCATATGCGGAAAATTCCATGACAATGTCCACGACTCTCGACTAACGTCCAGAAAAAAGGGTGAGAAACTCAATCTCAATCTTTGATTAATCAATATGGTATGTAAAAAAGGCAATTGTGTTGGCATTGATATAACTTCTTGATAGTATTTAACTGTTAAATCGTTACCTTCAAGTTAAATCCAGGAATTATAATATTGTCTAGAAGAAGGGAGAGTGTATCAATCTCGAATTAATAAATTCATAATTACTAACTCATGTTTTAGGCTGGTGCTTTAGAAAATGCCCGTAAGGAAATTCAAAGAATTTCATTAGATGATGTTAAAGAATCACAATATGGTCAAATCTTTTCAGTTTCAGGTCCTGTTGTTGTTGCAGAAAATATGATTGGTTGTGCTATGTACGAATTAGTTAAAGTTGGTTATGATAATTTAGTTGGTGAAGTTATTAGAATTAATGGTGATAAAGCAACTATTCAAGTTTATGAAGAAACTGCTGGTGTTACTGTTGGTGATCCAGTTTTAAGAACTGGTAAACCATTATCAGTTGAATTGGGTCCAGGTTTAGTTGAAACTATTTATGATGGTATTCAAAGACCTTTACAAACTATTAAAGATTTATCACAATCTATTTATATTCCAAGAGGTATTGATGCTCCATCATTATCAAGAACCGTCAGTTATGATTTCAAACCAGCTGATTTAAAAGTTGGTGATCATGTTACTGGTGGTGATATATTTGGTTCAGTTTTTGAAAACTCATTATTAGATAATCATCCAATTTTAGTTCCACCAAGAGCTAAAGGTACCATTACCTCCATCGCTGAAGCAGGTTCTTATAAAGTCGATGAACCACTTTTGGAAGTTGAGTTTGATGGTAAAAAACATTCATATTCAATGATGCACACCTGGCCCGTTAGAGTTCCAAGACCAGTCGCTGAAAAATTAGCTGCTGACTATCCATTATTAACTGGTCAAAGAGTTTTAGATTCTTTATTCCCATGTGTTCAAGGTGGTACTACTTGTATTCCTGGTGCTTTCGGTTGTGGTAAAACTGTTATTTCACAGTCTTTATCAAAATTCTCCAATTCAGATGTTATTGTCTATGTTGGTTGTGGTGAAAGAGGTAATGAAATGGCGGAAGTTTTAATGGAATTCCCAGAATTATATACTGAAGTTAATGGTAGAAAAGAACCAATTATGAAACGTACTTCATTAGTTGCTAATACTTCTAATATGCCAGTCGCAGCTAGAGAAGCTTCAATTTATACTGGTATTACTTTAGCTGAATATTTCAGAGATCAAGGTAAGAATGTTTCAATGATTGCTGATTCTTCATCACGTTGGGCTGAAGCTTTAAGAGAAATTTCTGGTAGATTGGGTGAAATGCCTGCTGATCAAGGTTTTCCAGCTTACTTAGGTTCAAAATTAGCATCATTTTATGAAAGAGCGGGTAAAGCTATTGCTTTAGGTTCACCTGAAAGAATTGGTTCAGTTTCTATTGTTGCTGCTGTCTCACCAGCTGGTGGTGATTTCTCAGATCCTGTTACTACTTCAACTTTAGGTATTACTCAAGTTTTCTGGGGTTTAGATAAAAAATTAGCTCAAAGAAAACATTTCCCATCAATTAACACCGCTGTTTCATATTCCAAATATACTAATGTTTTAGATAAATATTATGACTCAAACTATCCAGAATTCCCAAGTTTAAGAGATAGAATTAAAGAAATTTTATCAAATGCTGAAGAATTAGAACAAGTTGTTCAATTAGTTGGTAAATCTGCTTTATCAGATTCTGATAAAATTACATTAGATGTTTCTACTTTAATTAAAGAAGATTTCTTACAACAAAATGGTTATTCAACTTATGATCAATTTTGCCCAATTTGGAAAACATATGATATGATGAGAACTTTTATGTCGTACCATGATGAAGCTCAAAAAGCTGTTGCTAATGGTGCTCAATGGTCAAAATTAACTGACAGTACTGGTGATATTAAACATGCTGTTTCATCAGCTAAATTCTTTGAACCATCTAAAGGTAAAGATGCTGCTGCTAAAGAATACAGTGAATTATTAACAAAAATTTCTGAAAGATTTGCTGAAGCATCTGAATAGATTCTTTTATGAAAACTGTTAGAAAAAATAATCGTAGCATGTGTTAACTTCCATAGAAAAAAAAATAAAAACTGTTTTTTTAATAAATCTTTTAATTCTAATTATTTTTAGAGACGTTCAAATATATATTGTTTTAAACAATAATTTCTATACATGTATAGATATTTATTACTAAGTCTATTAATTCTAACAAGAAAAGAGTCGAATCACTCCTTGTAAACAATTTGTTAAAAAATTATCTGATCCATTAATTAAATCAATCATTTCATTACCCATTGAGTCATAAACATTACCATTACCTTCAACATCATCACCTCTACTTCTTCTATGATAATTTAACTCAACCTCCGAAAATGGAACTGCTGTTGGTGTGAAAGTTGGTGAAGTAATTGATGAACTTGGTGAGCCATTTCTGGCTGTTAATAATATTGCAGCTGCATTGGAATCAATTGTTTTACTTCTAGGTAATATTGAATTTGAACTATTATGTTGAAAATGGACTGATTTTAAAATATTATTTAACTCATCAATTGGATGATCAGGTACAGGATATGGAGTAAAACTTAATTGGTCAGCTGCTGTATAAAAAGCTGTCAGTTTATTTCTTTCTAGCTCAACTGAATTTATGTTACTTAATTGTTTTTCAATGTCATCATTAGATTTAAAGCTATTATTTAACCATGAAAACAGGAAAAATCCAGTGGATCCAGATCCTGTGCTTTTCTTTTTTTTACCAAAATTTTTTTCATCAAATGGATGCTTACCTTCAATAATATTGGCAGTATTATGTTGAGAATCATTGGGCTTCCATCTTACTAACCTATCTTCCATATAATCTTGAAATGAATCACCTGTAGTAAATGAAAAATCAGAAATAATTGAACTTCTAATCCCTAATGCTTGGGTATTTTCAACTAGATGAACTGGTATATTAGGTTGATGAAATTGGGGAATTAGTTCTGGAGTGTACATCAGCTCAGGGCTATCACCAGAAGCAATTTCAAATGATCCGCTATTACTATTGAATACACTAGGGAATCTCAAATCATCAACTTTACCATTACTTCTAATTTTAGTCAAGGTCTTTGTAGAACCATTTGAATCATGAGACAATTTTGAATTTGAGCTTGAATTGGTTGAAACAGTCTTATTTTTATGCTTTTGACTCCTGATTTTTGATCCAATTTTTGACTTTTTGGTTTTTAATGTATCAGCATTTTCTAATTTTACTGGTGAATTGATTTTAGAGCCAGCTTCACTTGGGGTCATTTGTGCAATAACCAATGAACTATAAAGTCTTGAGCGTGATTTTATATGTAATGGGGGACTAACATTAAATGAAAATGTCTCTGAGTCTTCTGCTTCTAGCTCTGCTTCTTCAAATCCAACTTGTTCAATGGCTACTAGTGCAACCTGTGTTTCTGTTTCTTCGACTTCTGGTTCTACAACTTCTGCTACTTCGGTGTCGGTAATCTCTGCTGTATCCATCACTTCGTTTACAACATCTTGTTGTTTTAGTTCAATTTCTTCAGTCACTCCCCCAGTTTCACTTAAATGTACTTCTTCAGTTTCATGGGAATCAAATTCAATATCCACATCTAAAGTATCTGAAACAGGGGCTGAACTTTCGCTATGAATTCTTGAATTTGTAACTCTTGATTGTGAAACGTGAGATCTAATTGATTGTACAAGTGAATTTAAATCTGATTCATTTATAACTTCATTGCCAATCGAGGATACTCTTTTAGTTGGCTCTGATATATTACGTCTCTTGTTACTGGTATTGGGACTCACAGGCCGTAATGGGGCAGTTGCAAGATTTTCAATCATTGTAGTATTGTTTTTTGCAGTCAATTTGTGGAGCACTTTTTCTTTTTTATTTTTGCAGCACAAATGTCAAAGGTGTACTGGTTTTTCAGTGGAGCAATCACTCAATTCAAAGTTTAAATAGTTCAGTGGAGAGATCATTAGAGGAGACAACTCTAGTGGAGATGTCATCTTTAATGAAGCTTCTGGAGGGGAATCGTATTGATTGTCTTTGGGTAATAATCCAATATACACTAAGCAATAAAATAATAGTAGATGCAATGTTAATATAATATAGAAAATAGAATAGAAAAATGGCAGTAAAATTTAATACAATTATGTATTTCGGACTATTTATATATATAATCTGGCATAGATTCCAAAAGGACTATCCATATAATTAATTCACTGTAAACTAATCAAGTATTCAGCACGAGATAATAAAATCCCTTTCATTAGTCTAAAAATTTCAATGCACTTCTGTAGAAAAAATTAATAAAATTAATAAATCTTTGGAAATGGAACTAATCAATTGAATTCATGTCCTTGCTGTCCGCTTACTTGGATCTAGCTCTTACCTTCCGTCTCTTTCTCTTTAATCTTCTAACTCTCTTTTTTCTCCATTTATCTCTCATATTGAAAAATAATTTGTATAGGAAGAAAAAATTCAGCAGTTCTCAGTGACTTTATATTTTCTCTGAGAGAAATGATATTTTTGGAATTTTACACGATTCATTGGAGTCGCGTGATATAGTGACTGCTTTTTCGTTACCTATAGTTAATAGGTTAATATATGTATAATATCTAACTTCAAAATAATTAAGTACTCTAGTTGATTCAATTATTTTAGTTTAGATGAATGGTTGTAGTATAATTCTTAGAATTGAAATTCATAACTTTTTATATGGAATTATATATATATATATACATGCAAATTTATTGAACCATATCATCAACTTTCATTGTCTTATTTAATCTTGCAGTTTCTTGAACTAAAGCTTTCTTTAAATCAGAATTTAACTCTTGTAATTCCAATTCTTCAGTTAACTCATCAATTATTTTACCATTTAAAACAATTCTTTCATCTTCTTGTACACTATCTAATTGAAGTTCTTCAGTTGTATCATATTTACTATAGATTTCATCAATTTTATCTTTTACTGCAAACGTTAAATGTTGAGTATCTGCAAATTCCTTACCAATATTTTCTCTTTCCAATAAGTATTTTAAATGGTCGATACCCATTAATGCTTTAATGTTACAATAAAATCTATAAGCGAGATAAAATCCTGGAACGTTAGGTACTACTGGAACTAAAGCAAATGGTAATGAAACTGGAATACCAATTCCACATAAAACAGCATATTTCATATGTTGAGATTGAGATTCTGTGATAAGTTGATCAAGTTGATTCAAAATACTTGTAGGAGTGGCGAATTTTGGATGATATAATGGGATTGGTTTAATTTGATTTTGTGGAATTTCAAGTTCATCAATTTGAGTTTGAATTAAAGTTTTCCCATTTACTTTTGCAAAATCTGATTTAATATTTTCAGAAGTTTTAGATATATTTTGTAAAGCTTCTTCATTAATTTCTCTAATCATAGCCTTTTTAGAAGGGAATGATCTTAAACAAGATTCTTCATAATGGATTGAATTTAATAATTTTCTAACCAAAGCTGTGACTTTAACATTGATTGATATTTTAGAAGTACTTAAAGTATTCCAACCTTTTAATACTAATGTAGTGGCTTTATTCTCTAACTTGGTGAAAAGGGGGAAATTCTTACTTTGAGTAACTGATAAAGTTGATGGTTTATGATGACAATAAATATAAGATTTTTTGGTAGTTATAGGTAATGCAACAACATAAATTGAATTTTTATTAAGACTTGAGTTGAATCTAACAAAATTAATATTAAATTTGAAATTATTTCGTATGATAGTCATGTAAAAGAAGTTTAAAAGAAGTTTCTGAAATTTGATAAGTGCGACAATGGGTGGTCTTACGTTTCTTTGAATGAGCAAAAATCTATTATAAGAAGCGGGAAATATGATTCAATTTTGGAATCTTGCCTATTTTTAAAAAGTATTGGATTTAAGAATTCATAATCATGATATTATGATAATATTTTTTTCTATTATTCCCACTATAGTTAATTATTTCAAATATTCGTTTGAAAATTTTAAGATTATTTAATTTATTAAAGGTTTGCGGCTCATTGCTGAGCAATTTTTAAATTGTTTGATAGTGAGACTAATTTCACGCACTTGGATTTAACTTTACTGTGGACAAAAACACAAATACCCGAAAGCATCATTTAATTTTAATATAGACAATTATATAATTATTTAATTTTACAAAAGTTATTTAAAAGATATTAGAACGTAGAGAATATTAATTAATTTGACAATTTAAATAGTTAAGGAAAAGTTTTTTGTGTAAATGACCGGTTCAGGAACAGGAATCAGTGAAAGTTCCAAAACACCAGCAGTTTTTGAAAATACAAAGGCTAAATCATATAGTTTTAAAGCTAATATTGTTCCTCCATATGTATTAGACACTTTATCACAAGCACATTATAAAGAACAATTAAATAATAATAATGTTAATTCCAATCAATCAGATATAAATCCTTCATTAAAATCAACTCATACTAAAAAAGATGAAGATGATTTTTTAAATTTTTCAAGTGATCCTTTTGTAAAATCTATGGATAGTAATTGGAATAAATTCTTAAGTAGTATTAAACAACCAAATACTTATACTAAAGATATTTTAACTTATAATAAAGATTCACAATTTAAAAATGATTTAGATGGGTCATGGGGTGGTGAAGAAAGATTAAAATTTGCATTATTAGGTACTCCTTCAAGTGATGAAGATACTTTTGTTAATGAAAAATCATTAGGTTGGATACCATTTTTTGGTTTGTTTACATCTTCTAAAAAAAATCATCTTCAAAATCATAATAATAGAGATCCAAATATTTCACCAAGAGTTAGATCTAAAGCTGGTTATTGGATGTCAGATGAAAAAAGAGCTGATTTATTGCCTTCATTGAATAGAATATTTGTTATTAATCCATTAGTACCGTTGCTATTAAGAATATGTATTTTTATTTTTACAGTTTGTGCATTAGCTTTAGCTTGTTCAATTTATGCACAATCAAATAAAACTTACGAAGGTATAAAACTTGGTCAACAACCAAGTACAATAATGGCGATAGTAGTTCAAACAGTTGCTTTGGTTTATTTAGTTTATATATCATATGATGAATACAGTGGTAAACCTTTAGGTTTAAGGGCGCCATTAGGTAAAATGAGGTTAATTATGTTGGATTTGTTGTTTATAATTTTCTCGGCTGCTAATTTATCATTAAGTTTCAATACATTATATGATGATGAATGGTTTTGTTCATCAGATCTAACTATTGAAAAAGATGCAGCTCATTTTACGCCTACGGTAGGATCAATTTGTAGAAGACAAAGAAGTTTAGCAGCATTTTTATTTTTAGCACTTTGTTTATGGGTTTTAACTTTTACAATAAGTATAATTAGGGTGGTTGATAGGGTTTCAATAATAGGTCAAAGGAATGATTAGAACAGTAATATAATTTATTTTATTTAATTTAATTTAATTTAATTTTTAATTTTTAAGTCATATTTTATTTTTCTTCTGAACTCTAATTTACTATACTCTAATTTATTATTCACTCTTAATTTACTATTCACTCTTAATTTTCTCTTGCCTTTAGAGCTCTACTTTTAATGAAAAATTTAAAATAGCTTTAACCTGTAAATTCAAACAAAAATTACACAAAATCAAACTAACAAAAAAGACGTGTCTCTCACACACCGATCTTTTGAGGCAAAAATCTTAGTGAGAATCTCAAAACGGTTGACTTAATCAGATTGAATCACATACAATTGAACTGGGAGTTATAAATATTATTAATTGAATAATTAACTTAACATTTCACTTGTAGCATTATAATTTGTGTAGTAGGTCATTAATTCTTTCTGTATTTGATAAATAAACTTCATTTTCATCCGTGAAAAATAATCCATTCTCACAAAGGGACCTGTCGATCATACTTCAATTAGCAGAAATACGTTTCAATCATAGAATTAAGTGATCAAAGGTAATATTTAATTTAAAACTTATAGATAAATTCATAAAAAATAATGTCATT
Source organism: Yamadazyma blattariae (assembly GCA_030581595.1). Taxonomy (NCBI): domain Eukaryota; kingdom Fungi; phylum Ascomycota; class Pichiomycetes; order Serinales; family Debaryomycetaceae; genus Yamadazyma; species Yamadazyma blattariae. Next base: position 15,598 of record JAKTTU010000027.1, read on the forward strand.
CCCTGTATCAAGTGATTTACAAGGTACTTGGTCATTTATTCAACCAAGTTTAGGGTTAATTCTTGGTGACCTGGGAGATGCTGGTGTTACACCAACTGTTTATATGCATTGTTATACAGCGGTTTATAATTATTGTACAAATAAATCAAGAAATAGTGCATTATCATCAGTTAGTAGTTCTTCAGTAAATAATTCTTATTCATTAGCGGGTTCAGAAATTTATGCAAAATTAGAAGATTATTTAGTTAAGTTTATTACTAATTTACAACAAGGTCCAAATGAAACTTTTTTAGAATTTTATGTTAGAACTTGGAAAAGATTTACAATTGGTGCAGGTTATATGAATAATGTATTTGATTATATGAATAGATATTGGGTTCAAAAAGAAAGAAGTGATGGTAGAAGGGATGTTTATGATGTTAGTACATTATGTATTCTTCAATGGAAAACTCATATGTTTTTAAATAATGCAGAAAAATTAATTAATGAAACTTTACATCAAATTGAATTACAAAGGAATAATCAAATTGTTAATACAAATTTAATATCAGTTGCAATTAAATCATTAGTATTTTTAGGTATTGATATTCAAGATTTGAAAAAACCAAATTTAGTAGTTTATATTAATTATTTTGAAAAGAAATATTTAGAAAAATCTGCTGAATTTTATAAACAAGAAAGTGATCAATTTCTCAGTAATCATAATGTTGTTGATTATATGAAAAAATGTGAAACAAGATTAAATGAAGAAATTTCAAGATCAAATAATTATTTAGAAGATCACACTAAAAAATCATTACTTGGTACTTTACATGATGTTTTAATCAAACAACATTCAGAAGAAATGTATAGTCAATTTTTAACTTTATTAGAAAACAATGAAACTGGTCATATTCAAAGAATGTATAAATTATTATCAAAAGTACCATCTACTTTACAACCATTAGCTGATGCTTTAGAAGAATATATCAAAAATGATGCTGATAAAATAATTGAAGAGATCAAAAAAGGAGGTGAATCAAATGCTGCTGAAGAAGGTGAAGAAGCACCACCAACTACTAAAAGAAAACCTGGTTCAGGTTCTGTTAATCCAAAAACTTATGTTCATAGTTTAATTGCAGTTTATTTAAAATTTAATGCAGTTGTTGATAATGCATTCCAAAAAGATCCAATTTTTATTAAATCTTTGGATAATGCTTGTAGACATTTTGTTAATAGAAATTCTATTGCAGCAACGGGTCCAAAATCACCTTCCAAAACTCCTGATATTTTAGCAAAATATGCTGATTCATTCCTTAAATCAAGTGCCAAAGAAGCTGAAACTTTTGATATGAATGCTGATAATTTAATGATTATTTTTAAATTTGTTGAAGAAAAAGATTCATTTGAAGAACATTATCGTAGAATGTTAGCTAAAAGATTAATTAATAATACAAGTAAATCAGAAGAATTAGAAGAAAGTGTTTTAAAAAGATTACAAGAGGAAAATTCATTGGAATATACAACAAAAATGTCAAAAATGTTTGCAGATATGAAACAATCAGAAGATTTAAGATTAAAGATGAAAGATAGATTAGAATCAATTACAAATATTAAAGATTTTGTTCCTTATATATTAGCAAATAGTATGTGGCCATTTAATAAAATTGAAGATTATCAATTAAATTTACCAACTGAATTACAAGAAATTTTAGATAATTTTAAAAAATTATATGAAGAATCACATAATGGTAGACAATTAACTTGGTTATGGAATCATGGTAGAAACGAAGTTAAAGCAAATCTTTCGAGAAAGGGTAAACCACCATTTACGTTCATTGTTACAAATGTTCAATTAATGATTTTATTGGCATTTAATAAGAAAAAAACTTATTCATTTGGTGAACTAATAGAAGAAATTGGTACAACTCCAAATATTTTAGATAATCAAATTGCACCAATGGCAAAATATAAATTATTAGAACAAAATCCGCCAGGTATTGAGCACCAAAATAATCCAGCAACAACCTTTACAATTGTTGATGAATATAAATCAAGAAAATTAAAAGTCAATTTTGTTAGTTCATTAAGAAGTGAACAAAAACAAGAAGAAGATGATGCTAAAAAGGATCTTGATGAATCACGTAAGAATTATCTTAGTGCTTGTATAGTTAGAATCATGAAAGCAAGAAAAACTGCCACCCATAATGAGTTATATAATGAAGTTGTTACTCAATCATTATCAAGATTTCATGCCAGAAATATCGATGTTAAAAAAGTTATTTCTCATTTAATTGATAAAGAATTCTTGAAGCGTATTGATAATAACACTTATGAATATTTAGCATAATTTAATTGTAGTTATGTTAATTTAGGATGAAAAAATTTGTAATTGTATGAATAATAGCATATTTGATGTAGTATTGTTACTCCTCTACTCTAAGTTCTTTAATATGTTCTCATCGCGGTCAGATAAAAAAATCTGGTAAATAATGTCAGTGGTGAAGAGGCAGAAGACAGATTCCTCTAATGGGGTTGTGTCTAAAGATGCCAACGGTGTTCCTCGTGGGAAGATACTATATAGCCCATCCATATACCTTGAAGGTGGGCATGAAGGGGCCGTTTACACTGGTCAATTTAGTAAAAAGGGAAATTATTTAGTTACTGGAGGTAATGATAAATTGATAAATATATGGAAACTACCCACTGATGAACATGAAGAAGTTAATTTAGGTTATTTCCGAGCACATAAGAATGCTGTTACTTGTGTACGATGGTTAGAAAATGATGATGGGTTAGTTAGTTCAAGTGCCGATCTGAGCTTAGCATTTTGGGATGCAAATGGTATAAAAGTTAGGAATTATAAAAATAGTAGTATAATTAATGAACTTGATAATTATGAGAATACCACAGTATCAGGAGATGATGAAGGTAAAGTTAAATTATGGGACCCAAGACAGAAAAATTGTTTGTCATCTATTGAAACAAAATATCCAATTTTAACTTGTAAATTCAATAAAAAAGGTACAAATTTGTATTTCTCAGGTATAGATCCTACCATCAACGCATATGATATAAGAAACCTTGAAAAACCTTTATGGACATGTCCCGGTCCTATTGATTCAATTGTTTCTTTAAGTTTAAATTGGGATGATTCAATGATTGTTTCAAGGTCAACTAGAGGAGCTGTAAACGTTTATAATGCCAAAGATTTTGTTCCAGAAACAGTATCTCGTCTGAGTCCATATTTATATGAAGGTGCACCATCTGATGGAGAATATAAATTAATGAGAACATGTTTTAGTAATGATAATGTGAATATTGTTTCTGGATCAGATGACAAAACTGTTACTGTTTGGGATGTAAATTCAAGAAGAATTAAGAATAAATTTGCTGGTCATGAAGGTTCTGTAATTGATGTTTGTTATCATCCAACTGAAAAAATAATTTTGTCTACTGCTCTTGATGGTTCGGTAGTTGTAAGAGAAGTCTAGGTGTTTGTAAAAAGTATATATGTATCAATATGTATATTAAATTCTATAATAAATAAAGCCAAATAATATTAAAATCTAACTTTCTTCCTGATCGGTCCAGCATGTTTAGGTTTCAGTTCTTCTTCTTCATGATCTACATTTTCAACCATACTTTTAATAAATTGATCCTTTAAGAAATCCCTAGTGATTTTTTGGTTCTTGGCTGAGTTCAATTTTGTTAAATTATCCTTATTAAACAAATATATCTTCCAATCTCTCATTAAAGTATTATGATAAGAGTTAATTGAATCTTCATGATCATTCAAACCAGACGGATCTTCGAATTCTTCTTTGATAGCAAATGGAACGTCACCACTTGATGGAGCAGTGAATGGAGAATATTCTAACTCATTATCACTGAGGACTAAGAACTTATGTTTTAATACAAATTCTTGCATACCAGTGTCATCAATAACATACCTTTTCTTATCATCATCAGCTGTTGGTTCTTCTTCTGCTTGATTTAACCTTTTCTTATAAATTTGTTCTTCTAGGGTATCCTCTAATACCAATGTTTCAACATAAACTTCATTTGTTTGACCGATTCTATGAGCTCTTTTAATAGCTTGAGCTTCTACTGATCTTTGGAAAACTGGGTTAATAAAATAAACTTTAGTAGCTGAAATTATCGTTAAACCATGAGAAGCTAATTTTAAATCCATAATTAATGTAATTCCCCCATCTTTTTCACTTGGATAGTCACTGAACTCTGATAAATTTGCTGCTCTTTGGGCAGTATTGATAAAGGTAGCATAAAGAATATAATTAACCCCTAAAACATCTAGCAATTCAGTTAAATAATATGCACTATCTTCAAACTCAAAGAAAACAATTGATTTTACTTTCTCATGCTGATTTTCAAGTAATTTACTAGAAAGGTATGATAATTTACTGGAAGCAGTCCCCAATATGATTGCATTTTTAACTGAATCATAAGAAATATTATGTTTAGCTAAAGAATAAACTGTATTAACTTCATTGGTAATTTTTAATCCATCTCCATTTTCCCTACTTAATTCAGCTTTAGATTCTTGTAAAACGGGATCTATTTCTTGTGAATTTTTTCTTTTGTGCCCTTTCATAGGTCTCCCATTAGATTGTAATTTGGAATTAAGTTTTGATTTAGCTTTAGGTTTGGGTTTAGGTTTTGGCTTTGGTTTCACTTGATTTGATCTAGTTGTACCGGGTAATTCAGGTGCATCGATTGCTGAAATAATTCTTTGTTGTAGAAGGTCATTACTCAGATCTTGATCTCTATCTTGTTTATTAAACTTTTGATTATTTTGTTTCATTGTATTTTCCCAATAATTGACCCAAAATGGTTTAGATATTTCTTCAAGCTTTTCAGTCAATTTTACATCATCATTCATATTAATAAATCTATTTTTATAGAAAAATTCTTGTAATTGATTAATATGAGGAGCACCAAAAATTCCAATATCATTTTGATTACCACTATCATCAGTTGATTCCAAAACACCTGTTCCAAAAGTTTTTGTGAAAACATCAGGTAAACCAGAAATATAATAATTCATTTCATGAAGCAAAGCAATAGTTCTCCATCTAGGATTATTTATAGCTGAAGTGGCAGTTTCCATTGACGTCTTTAATAACTGTAAATCATAGTCTGAATAAACCGATTCTCCATTTGGTTTCTTTTTTTGTAAAGATTTTTTACAAATATGAATTAAAGATTCTATATCCTCTTGTTTAAACCCACTCCAGTGGAAAGTTGCCCTTTGTAAATTCGTAATTAATCTTCTTAATTGTTGCCTATTAGATGGATGAAACATATAATCAATGTCTTTCCTTTCTGAAGAAACTGCATTAACTGCCAAAACAGCAGTGAAAATATTGATTGCTAATTTATTATGGAAAGACGGTTTCAAGAAGACTGAAACATGATGTAATTGAGGTAATTTTATGTCTCTTTCAACTTCATCTAATGAATGCCTAATAACAATTGAATTCAATAAATTAGAAAAACTAGTAGTTGATCCATAAACATTATCAACTAATGGTCTAACCATAGTAGTTGTCCATAATTTTGGTTGGGAATGGAATGGTTCAATTTTAAGAAAATTTGAAATGATATTACCTAATTTAACTAAATCATCACGTTCATTAAAATTACTTTTAACAACATATTTATTTTTCCTTTTAGGGGATAACTCTAATGGATTACCATCACCAATTGGTCTACCTTCTTCATCTTCTTCATCCATATGTAATCTAGTTAAACCTGATGTTGGAGTACCAGTGACAGCCCATCTTCTTTCTGCATGAATGTTCCTACATAAGATACTTGCTCTTGAAGATTTGGAATTCATGCTATGTCCTTCATCAATAATTAAACGTTTCCAAAAAATGTTAAGGAATGGACTATCAAAATATTCATCTAATTGTCTTGATAATACTGATAATGAAATAACCACAAGATCAAAATTAATAAAAAATTTAGGATCAAATCTAACTATACTAGTGAATGTACCATTTTCTGAAACTACCTCTTTCTTGAATTGATTAGAAATGAATAATTTTTTCAAATAAGTTGGTTCGATATGTTTCTTTAACTCAGTGTTCCATTGATGAAATAAATTATCAGGAACAACAATTAAAGTAGTATTACAATAAAATAAAGTTCTATAATCTTTACCTTCCTCTTGTTCTACTTCCATATTTTGAAGTCTTTCTGATCTTCTACTTCTTTTCACACTAAATGGGGTAATATATTCTGAATTTTCTAATGGAATTCTGAAAAAACCTTGTGATTGATTTAAAAACTTACTTACAGATTCAGGAATTTCATTTATGTAATATTTCCAAGGAAGAGAATTTTGATTTATAACCCTCCTACAAAGTTCAGTCAATTTCAATGGATTAAAACTTTTTCCTGACAGTGAAGTTCTTGACATTGTCTGACTTTGTGGCACTAGGGCAATGTAGTCTTTTGGTAAGCTGGAAATTTCATATTTAGTCATACATATTAAACTAAGACATATTAAAGTTTTACCTAGACCCATATTTTCTGCTAATATACCACCACGAGGTTGCTTAAAAACTTCAGGTTTCAAAAAAAAACTATTATTTGTAATATCAAAATAATATTTGAAACTTTCTTTCCCATTACATGAATTCAATTCTATGAAATTAGGTGTCACTGTCGTTCCTTCTAAAGATTCCTTTTCATACATTTTACTTAAAGAATTAATTTGAAATGGATATAATTGAGTCTTAACACCTGGAATATAATTTTTACCTTCCAGCATATTGTGAACTAAGCTTATAATTACTTCTTCTGCATTGGGAATATAATTTTTAAAATCTTTAGTTGTAGACATTTTATAATACTTTGAAATATCTGGAGATGGTATATCATTATAAATATTTTGCACTATTTGCCTTAAATTGAAATTCTCTGAAACCAGGGGTGGAGGTGAATATGCAAGTGAATTACACCATCTATGAATATGGAAACTATCCTTTTCCTTTTCCTTTTCCTTTTCCTTTTCACTACCTTCATTATCAACTTTCATATCTTCTGAACTGAGACAAGAAATTAAAAGTATCCCATTTGATACATCTAATTCGAACCAATTTTTAGTTGAAAAATCAATACTTTTAATTATTTTATGCCATAATTTATTAAATTTTTTACGTAGTTCTATTTTTTTAGGTCTAGTTGATCTCCATTCAATCAAAAATTTAGAATTTTTGATATCTAAAGGAACTGCATATATTCGAATTTTAGCTAATTTCAATTGACCAATTCGGAATATTCTATAAGTACACATTATATATCTAAAAGTCATAAGGAACCTTATATCATGTAAAATTGAATGCATTTCACCATTTGTAACGTAATTCAAAAAATCAATATCTAACCATCTCCATTGAGACTCACCATGGTCCTTATCAACCTCATCTTCATCATTTGATTGATTATTCTTTACATATATCCCACCTAAGTCTGATTTATTAAAGGGTAAATTATGAAAATGTAGGGTACCAATGGGTATTAAATCAGATAGATTATTAGTTAGATCTATAACTGATTGATATAGTTTCCTCCCATCCATTCTTTAATTAACTGCAGATGTGCGCATTGTGATTTCTACAATTATTTCAATCGATAATTATTTGAAATAAAATCCTAAAAACACATCAAAAAAAAAAAAAAAAAAAAAAAAAAAAAAAA
>JAKTTU010000028.1:0-15548 GCA_030581595.1 Yamadazyma blattariae
TGTTCAGGAGGTCTTCAATATTTTTATCATCGACCCAATCACTTCATTATTTGATTGCATTGATACAGTTGAATCCAGTAGAGATTCCATATCACACACCGCCTATGATGCTGGTGTACCTGGCAGGTCACAATTAGATTGTCCAATTGTCGTCAATGGTGTCGTTATTTTCTTTACCGAATTGAAACGATCTAGCATTGGTGAAAATTTTAATTTCAACATTCCGTTAGTGAAAGAGATTAAAGTGCTGAAGCAAATATTCAACTATCTTATTGATTACAAGATAGATATTTGCTTGCTCAGTGATCTACGTACTTTTGATTTTTTTGAGTTAAATTATAAGAAGAGGTTGTTGCAGCGTACCCCAGAAGTAACAAAAGACTTAATACTCAAGGGATGGGATTATGTATATGGTCATGGGAAGGAAATGGCTTCATCTATATCAAGGAGTGGTCAAGCCATTGTCACGAAGGGTAGAGGAGATCGAATTACACGAAATGACAAGAAAACTGTGTTGGTTAAAGTTCCAGTGAGAATTAAGAGAATATCTCGTATTGATTTTGAATTTCCACCTCAAGCCATAATTGCTTGCCTTATAATGAATCAATATATAAAAATAGTGAGACCGGATCAGGAAGCTGAAGCTGGGGGAACACAACAATGGGAAATTGCAAAATTTAGTCTTACCAAACCCCGAGCAAAACTAGATCAAGAAAATCAATTGGGAGTCAGAATCGAAGAACTAGTTAAGAATTCTAGTTCCTTTGATGTGAATGGTTATGACTGCCCCACTTTAATCTTAAAATCCATTCAAACACCTCCAAGTAAGTTTTCACAGATATTCCTTGTAGATACTAAAGTATTGAAACTGCTTATGACTGATGAACAATGTATTGAGGATATTCCCGACCTGGAACTGAAGGTGATAATCAAAATGTATGACCTTGATTATGTTGCTGATCATTTACATTATCGATATAGGTATAAAGATTTAGATCCGGAAGATTATAAACCGTACGTCGAGAAAATGTATTACAAAGAGACGTTTGCTTATAGAAAACTCACCGAATCTGAATTCAAATTTAACATTCCAAAGTTATATGGGTCAGGGAAGATTAAATTAAAGCCAGATGTTTATAATTACGAAGGTAATTGTATGATCCTACAGTATATTGAACCGGAACCAGAGTCATTCCCAGTTAAAGTTAGTGAACCTATGATGAATTCAATGATTAAGATGGTTGAAGAGATTAGTAAATTAGGGATTTTACATTTCGATATAGTGCCGGAAAATCTTATTTGTAATAAGGGAGAAATATATTTGATTGATTTTTCGAACTGTGAAATTTATGCGGAGAGTAGTGATGGATTGAACTATGAGTTAACTCCAATTGATGAATATGTTGATGTGGAGAGTTTTAAAGCGGCTGTTGAGAAGTTGGAAGAAGAACTGAGGGACAGGTTTAAAGGCAATGAAGATAATATAGGAATAGTTAATGGAGAGATTGAAAATGGAGAGTCAATAGTTGATAAAGAATCAATTGAATATGTGAGTAAAAAAAAAAGCGGATCTAAGCAAAAAAGATTAAAAAAGTAATTAAATGTATAATAATAGTATAAAAATTGAATGGCAATAAAATTAATTCAAAGAGAATAAAATAGAGCATAAAATATTAGTGTATGAGGGTATAAGGTATAGGATAAATAGGTTTAAAATTATTTGTGGATAAGGTATATCATTCTCTAATCAACAGTTGGAGTAACCAACAGGTTTTTGCCAAATATTTGAAGAATTTGGAGCTCTAAACGACACAGGGTATATTGATATTCTCAAATTAATAATATTAGTCCAATCTATAGACACTATTAGTTACGCACAGGGATGAGTTACTCGCATAGTTAATTTTTGTTTTTCTGGGGATCAGTTACCAAATTATCCTCGCCACGACTAAGTTAACATAAAGTAGAGAATAGTTATTTAATAAATTTTATCTCACATATAGGTAAATGTGTTATACAACTATATTACTTTGAAATTCTCTAACAGAAACAAATTCTTTGGTCAATTTTCTGTTTTCAATATTTTTTGGTCGAACTTTTCTGACAGTATTGTTAACTACGATTGATTTATCTCGAGAAGTTAAGAAGAGATTTTAGCCGGCAATTGGACATTTCTCGTGAAAAGTTACTATTCATTCCTTAAAGATAAATAGGACGCACTAAGGAGTTATTCATCCTGAAAACACTGTATAGATATTCATAAAGTGTCCACTTTGCATCGTCGAGAAAATTTCTCACTTCACCTCTAACGCAAGAAAATCTTATATATGAATCATTCAAGCCCCCAACAAGTAAACTTTGATCACTGGAGTTGGTTTCTTATATTTATATCCGCAACGTTGTTATGCACGTTGGTCATGACGTGCACGCTTTTCCATGTGTCTTTGGCGTACTTTCCAGCTACTTGGTTGATGCATCAGGTGTTCAGAACGATGCTCAAGGTAGAAGACGGACAACGAAGGGCTTCGCAGTTGTTGGCAGGTGCGCATGCTGGCCTTGCGATAAGTTCTACGATTAATGATTGTATTAATAGATATGGATCGGATGGGACTTGGGACTGTGTTAACTCAGTAATAGCATCTACATTGGCAACTGGGATTGCAGCGTTAAGATATCACCAGACAGGCGAATGGTGGTAAAGCAAACTGTTTGTATGAAGCGATATGTGAAGATGTCATTGAGTTAAATAACAGATTAGATATTTTGAGAATAAACAATGTAGGTCTAGCTGATACATGTTTACATGTGGTACAATCCCCTTCAAAGAAGCTAATGTATGTAGATGGAACTGTAGATGTTGAGGAGGTTAAAGGTATTTTGTATGATAGTGGAGCTGAGACTACATTAATTAAATATTCTATTCTCAAACATGGTTGAATTTATCACTTTTACTGTCCCCAAGATTAATTCAAGGTGTTGGTACTTGGTACTCCTGGTGATGAAAATGTTATTAGTAGAACTGTGAAATTACACTATTTGTTACGCACAGGGATGAGTTACTCGCGTAGTTAATTTTTGTTTTTCTGGGGATCAGTTACCAAATATCCTCACTACTAAGTTAAGAAAAAATCCAGGGATGAGTTACTATTGCTATAGCACAAGTAGTCTTTATGGTGATGCGCTGTAAGAGATGTATTCTGTACTTTACGGGACGGACTACATTATGGTGAAGCTTTTGTTTTCATAGCTCTTATATAGCCAGAGATACTCTTAATTATGGACGTTTATCTATAATATAGTGTAATAATGGTATATTTATTACGTCAGATTCAAGAGAAAGGTTTATAGATCATGTGGGTATAATAGATGTTTTCATAGCATTATGCATTAGCGAGATATTTGATAATATATATATCCCTTTTATGTTATATAGCGATGTGAAATTCACTTGTGGTTTAATATTTAAATCTGCTCAATAAAAGGAATATTTAAATTGCTTCAAATCACTCCAAATTTAGTGGATATGTATTTATTAAAGGCCAGTATATTAGTATAGAAGATTTGGAGTATGTAGGGTTTGTGTAGCACCGAATATTGGTGGAATAAAATATGCTTAAAATGTGCAATCGACTGGGCTTAAAATGTGGACTTGGACTGGGCGTAAGATCGCACCATATTTGTACCAGCTACCGCACCATTCATTTTCAATTTCCTAATTAGGAATTCGATTCGAACTATGATTTCCTCATTTTATTCTAACTTCAAATTTCCTACTGCTTGAAAAATATACCAAATCCACCATAAACCACGATTTGGAATCTGGTTTTAGTAGGTTAAACAGCTATTTACACTAAAAGAGTCTTCGGCAGAAAGAAAGCAAGTAAGTTGCTGCACAATTATAGAATGTTATTTATTTGAATATATAAGTTAGATCTAGGAACCCATCAAAATATTTTCTCTTAAATTTATATACATCTATACCTGTCATTTTTCTTTTTAAATATTGGATTGAATAATTTCATCCCATTCGGGTTTGTGAATATTTTCCAATGGTAATAAAGGTTTTCTCCTATACTTATAATCAAATTCTTTAAAATCTATATCAGACCAACCAGCACAACGAACTAAAACTATTCCTTGATCTGCTATTGCTGTATATGAAGCCCTAAAATGAGCAGTTGATTTGATTGCAATAATCATAGGAGAAGGATTAGTAATATCAATACCCATATTTATAAAAGCATTAATATCATAAGCTTGAATTCTTTCAGTAGTAACCATTATTAATCCATTATTGACTTCTAGTAATGCAGTTGGTCCACCATTTAATTTAGCTCCATGCATCATTGTACCTATGTTGTGATATTCATAATCTAAAAGTTTCTTTACTTTAGCAGTTAATTTCAAAATTTTACTTTTGGGATGACTTAATGAAGTACCAAAAGTGAATTCAAAATTGTTATTTAATCCGGTTTTAAATGCATCTTTAACTACCGTTGGATCTACATGGAAACCAGAAACAAAATAATTTTTTGATGTAATAAGTTTGGATAATAAATGCGTTTCATCAGCATTACCACCAGAACCAGGAGAATCAGAAACATCTGCAACCACAACTCTACCCTTCTCAGCTTTTTCTTCAATTTGAGTCCATACTTCCGATAAACCAGGAATTTCTTTCAATAATTCATCCTTTAAATTCCAAACTATTTCTTGAATGTGCTTATATGCTTCCACACACGGTTCAAAAGTATCATTAACTGCAATAAGATTCATACCAACATCATAACAATCACCAAATGCAAATCCACCAGTTAAACATAAATCAGTTATATTTAATTCTAGTTTTATTCTCTCAACTTCTTTAATTAATCTATGAAATGGCAAGCTTGCAACAGTAGCTTGATTAGGTAAACAAGTTAATATTGGAATTGGAAATCTAAAAGTTTTATTATTTGTTGTATTTCTTGTTAATTCAGATGCTAGCTTCCCTCTCAGATATGTATCAACATGAGGATATTCTATACCAACAATCACAATATCTGATAACTTAACCAATTTATCACTGATATTACCATGGAAATCTAAAGTAACGCCTATTCTTGTTTTGGGACTTAATTCCTTAAACTTTTCTATTAAATAACCATCTGGATCTTTTAAATTTTCTACTAAATTAGCGCCATGTAAAAGTAACATTAAAATATCAGGGGATCCATTTTTTTCAAGATAGGATTTATATTCACCAATCATATCATCTACAATTTCATTAAATGAATCTAATTCAATCATACCAGCAGGATTACAAGCAGTACATACGCCTATTGCAATATCATCATTATTAGTTATGAAAGGTTCTAATGCACCTGATACCCAATCTTTATTGGTTTCAAATCTTTTCTTTACTGATTCATATCCTTTCAAATAATGTCTCCTATGAAAATGGGAAATATTAACACCTGGAACAAATGAACTAGCTTCATGGAATAATTGACTGATAAATACTTTCATGTTGATTGTGTTAATTAATTTGATTTATGGATTGCGAAAATCCACCCCTTTAAATACACTCAAATGTTATCTCCTATTATTCCCATGGACAAATATGACAACTTCTAGACTTAATCTTTTTATAATTATCATTTATTTTCTTCAGGATTAGAAATTAACTTGAAAAAGAGTTAAAAAAGTATATTAATATTCTTTCATTATCACAAAGTTTTGTTTTCTTCTCTCTCTAATGTTGCGAAAAAACAAAAAAAACGTACACACATAAATAAATAAAAATTATACAACTAAAAATAATTAAGCTTCTTCTAATGAAGGTGACTTTTCAGCAACAGCATTGTCAGCTTCATCTTCATAAACAATATAATCCCTCTTATTCTTTAAGACTCCTTTTTTTTCCAAATATTGAATATAAGCAATTACTAAAGCCAAAGCAGCTTCTAAAGCAAAAAACATAAATGTTATAGGATAAGCGAATCTATAATGAGGTGCTTCATTAGCAGGATAAAGATAAACAGGAATCCAAGCAGTAAATGAAAAACTAATAACTTCAACCCAACCGATCAATAAATAACGTTGTTCTGCACTACTACTTAAAGTTTCAGAAATCCAACTAATAAATAAAGCACCAGCACCAGTTTCCATAAATAATAAATACCAACCAACAAATAAAGCAGCGTCATTATTTTCTGGCCAGACCCATAATATAATAGAACCAACTATAGCAGTAGAACATGCCATAACAATGACAGGATATCTTTTTCCAAGACCATCAGATAACCAAGCCCAAGTTAAAGTTGAAACAATTTGTAAAGCATAACCAATAGTAGGTAAATTATTAATTTCACTAATTGAATAAGTACCAGTTGATTTAAGCCAAAGATTCATATAACCATATAATCTAATACCTAAGACATGAGCAGTAAATGCAGTACAGAAAAGATAAAATGGCCAATCATAGAATAAGGAAATAAAATGTTTAAGTGTAATTCTTGGTTTAGTATTTCTATTGGATTCTTCTGCTCTTCTTTTTGCAATTTCTCTATCATTATCATTTAACCATTTAGCTTTTGAACTAAATGGTTCATCAGGAATAGCAAAATATCCAAATAAAGCAACCGGAATAGTAATAATACCATCAAAAATAAATAACCATTTCCAAGAAGGTAATCCAAGTCTTCCATTCATACCTTTATGTAAACCTGATTGTAAATAACCAGAAAACATTTGACCAGCACTTGAAGATGTTTGAAAAATACAAGTTCTTTTACCCAATTCCAGCTTGTTGTAAAAGTTTGAAAGTAAAGTCATAATAGTAACATAAGCAGAAGCTTCAAAAAATCCAACAAAAAATCTTAAAACGTAAAGAGTTTTAACATTTTTTGCACCTGCCATTGACATAACAAAAGCTGCATAAATAAGTTCCATAGTAGGTAAAAAATAAGAAGGTCTAACATAACCAATAATAATTTGACTTGGAAGTTGACCTAAAATATAACCAATATAATACCAAGTAGTTACATAATTATATTGAGTACCACCGAATTTTAAATCTTCTTTCATTCCCAGGACATATGCATTTGAAACATTAGTTTGATCTAAATATTTAACAAAGTACAGAACACAACAGTACAGAAGGATCCAACAATCAATTTTAAATATATATTTTCTTTCATCTTTTGGTTTATCTAAAGAATCCCAAATAATAGCTCTAAACGTTTTCTTCGCTGGTTTTTCTTGTACCATATTTTGTAACCCGTCACTGAGTGAAACCAGATCAACTGAAGCAATATTTTGTACGTCACTATTCTTCTCACCCATAATTATATATTATTATATATACCGGTGTGTATGTAGTTATATTTTTTTGAAGAATAATATTGAATAATTCAAAACCGATGAGATCTTTTATATCAAATTGTGTAATCAGCTATCGATAAGATCAGATATAAAAACCCGAACGCGACTTACCTGATACGGCAACTCCCACATATTTGGGGAGATTGAGATAATTTTAAAGTTATTTAGATTAGTTATCAAGATTGATCCCCAACTGTGGCCATTAATTATAGAGAAAGAAAGGGGGAAGTGCTTAAAGAAATGTGAAACACAGGTTAGTAAGATTTCACACTAAATTATGATTCTACTATCTTTTTATAGAGAAATTAGATAATAAACGGTTTTCGCGAGAGCCGCATATTTAAACATAGTAAATTGATTTAAAATTGGTCATAAAACCTTAACTGGAGAAATGTTCTATATTGAAATTAGTCTCCTCTTTATTCTCTCCTCCCAAGTAATTGTGCTCGTGATATTTTTTGTATCTTATCTGTTATGATTATCGAAGTAAGAAACAAAATATCCGATCAATTCTTACTGTGTTTAGGGATCAGAAATGTCGTCAGCGCTCAATCTTGTGGTGGAATTGGTTAATAGTTGATGATACCGTATAAAATATTGAGATAATCCACAATTTCGCATTCCGCTATCTTTGAGGTTTCTTTGTATTTTTACAAAATAATTAATTTTCAATTTTTCAATTTTTCATTTTTCATTTTTCAATTTTGAACTTTTTCAAATTTTCAATTGTGATATTTCAACTTAAATATGATTAGTGAAGAAGAAGCTAAACAAATTTATCAAGAATCAATTCATATTGATGGTTTAAATATTTGTAATTTTGGTGAGGAAATTTTCAAATCATGGAATAAAGGTGGAATCACCGCCGTTTCATGTACTTGTGGTCTTTGGGAAAATTTTAATGATTCAATTAAACAAGTGATTCAATGGAAGAAATGGTTTGATGAATATTCTGATTTAATTATTCAAGTTCATACTGTTGAAGATATTAAAAGAGCTAAAAAGGAAAAAAAAACTGGGGTTCTTTTATCATGGCAAAATACTGCCGGTATTGAAGATCAATTAGGCTACTTAAGAATTTTCAGAGATTTAGGAGTTAGAAAAATGCAATTAACCTATAATACTCAAAATTATTCAGGGGCTGGTTATACTGAATTAAAAGATTCAGGTTTAACTGGTTTTGGAAGGGAAGTTGTTGACGAAATGGCAAGAGTAGGTATAGTTTGTGATTTATCTCATGTTGGTGAACAAACTACCAGAGATGTTATTGAATATGCTAAAAAACCTCCTTGTTTTTCTCATATTTTACCGGGAGCTTTAAAACAAAGTGGTCGTAATAAATCTGATGAAATAATTAAAATGATCGGAGCAAAAGGTGGATTTGTTGGTGTTAGTCAGTTTGGTCCCCATATGCCTAAAGGTAATGATTCCACAATTGATGATTATGTTGATATTCTTGATTATATGATTTCTTTAATTGGTGAAGATTTAGTAGGTATTGGATCTGATGCTTCTGAAGGTCATGGTAGACCATCAGCATTTATGCAATGGTGTAACAAGGATAAAGGTTATGCAAGAAGCTTAACACCTTGGGGATCCCAAAAAGTTGTTAAACCTTTAGGACCTTTGGCAGATAGACAAGAATTAGCTTTAGCTATGGCAAGAAAAGGTTGGTCAAAAAACAAAATGGAAAAAGTTTTAGGATTAAACTGGTTAAATTACTTAGACAAAATTTTTACTAGTGAAGCTTAAATTTATTTATATACATATATATTCATATACCCTTCTTCTCTTTTTTTCAGTAGGGCCTTTTATTTTAGTTTAATTTCTTAACTGCATTTACCCTAGAATCACAAGGCACGTGACCATTTTGCGAGAAACCTTATCTTTTCTGGGAAAACAAAATGGGGAATTTGTATTATTCCTTTAAGATTCAATGAGTACAAGTTTAGTTTTCAGGATTAATAAAGAGTATAATTTCAAAGAAAGTAAACAAAAGGGTAAAAGGGCATGTGAGACCTGTAGATATCCTAAAAAAAAATGTAGTAAAGATTTACCTAAATGTTTCAATTGTTTGAGGCTAAAGAAAGAATGCAAATACACAACAACAACTACAAGAGGATATCGTATAACTGAAATAACGAACAATGAAACAAGTGAAGATGATTTCATTAAAAGGGTAGACGTACCTGAAGAAGAAAACAATGAACTGAGCTTGAATTTACTACAGAATTTGGGAATATCTTTTCTATCAAATGAATTATATTTAGACCTTGAAAGACCTGTAATATCCAAGAAGTTGGCTGGTAAATTTGTGGAGGCATTTTTCAAACATACTCATAGATCCTATCCTTTTATTTGTCAATCAAGATTTTTGCTAATGTTTAAAGAATTAACTTATTTGAATGATAATGTTTCAAACTATTTTGAGTTTGAGACTTACATGATTATGTCTATTGGTTGTACTACTTTATCAAGAGTTGGATTATTAGAACAACAAGATGTTTACAGTCAATATTTTTCTTATAAGGCCAAACAATTTTTAAATAAAAATATAAAAGTAACAAATTTGGAAATAATTAAAATGCTATTATTATTATGTATTTATTCATTTTTCGAACCAAAGGGAACACACTCTTGGAATTTGTTTGGGATTATTTCAAGGCATTCGGTTTCTATAGGTTTGAATAAGCTGGTTGTGAAAGAAGACTCTGCTACTGATATTGACAGTGAAATGAAACATAGATTATTCTGGAGTATATTTAATATGGATAGATTACTATCAATTAGTTTAGGAAGAGGACTTAGTATAGACTCAAGAGATGTTAATGTACCATTACCAAAAATTTTAATTGGAGAAGATTATTTTACTCATAAAACAATATTATCAATAATCAACTTAAGAAAAATAGAAGGAAAGATTATTGAAAAATTGTATTTAATTAATGCGGAAAAGTCTGATAGTTCAGAAGTTATCGATGATATTAAGAAAGATTTGGACGAATGGTTAAATATCGGTAAACCAAATTCTCCTCATGATGCAACATATTTATCATTTCATATATCTGATGAATGGTATTATTGTAGATATTATCATAATTTGATGTTACTATACAGACCAAGTTATTTAAATCCAACCCCATTAATGGACAACTTGGAATTGTTAGACAGTTGTTGTTCTGAAAATATTACTTTCACTCACAATTTGTTTAAATCTAATCTTCTACCGTTTAACTGGATTACTTTATACAGATTTTTAACGGTTTGTTCTACTACCTTATATTGTTTATGTAATTCTAATATCGATTTAAATAAATCACAAACAGATATTCATTTACTTATTGAAATTTTAGATGCTTTTAGTGAACAATGGGTAATTGCTAAAGAATGTTCATTAGTATTTCAAGGAATTATTGATAATATAGTAACAATTTTCTTAACAGCTGATGTAAAACCTGTTAAACAACTTTCAGATAAATTGTTAGGTGCTAATAGTGCATATCATGATATTTTAAATGATAACTTGAATGATATTCCTTTCATGTTTAATGAATATTTTAATAATCTTTGATTAATTATTTGATTTGTAAGTATATATTTATTAATTAGTTCATAAACTACTAATCTCTCCTATTTGGATTTCTCACAGCCATAGCCGCAAACCTCATTAGGAAGCAAAATATAAATGAAAACCCGACAAAACGTTTTTTTTTTTTTGAGATTTTCATTTTTCCGATAAGGATAACATGGGTAAAGTAGTTGCAATTCTTTCAATTTCAAATATCATTTTATTAGGTTGTTTATACTTGAGTAATTATTGGTATTTCCATATATCCTCACCATTACCTTCGAAAAAAATAATAAATTTTGAGAATGAATATGTCAATCCTTTTGAGGTTTATAAAGAATATCCAATTGACTTATTAAATGCTTCAACTATTTTTAATTCAGTTCAAGGAGCTTTAAAACAGAAGGATTCCAATTTAAATCCAATCGGTGTTACTTTCATTCCTGCTTATATCCCGCCCAATACTAGGTTTTATCATTCTACTAGAACTCCAGGATTACCGGAACTGTTTGAATGGATTGCAATGAGTTATGAATTTAGTTATGAATTTTCTAATTTTTTTCTTAGAAGGCCAAAGGGAGGTAATGATACCAATGTTACAGAATTAATAGAAAAGGATCCAGAATATAAACCTCCTCCAGGAATGAAACCTCCTCCAGAATATAAACCTCCTCCAGGAATGAAACCTCCTCCAGGAATGGGGCCTCCTCCAGAAGGACCTAAAGGACCTGGTGGTCCACCAGGTTTTCCAGGTTTTGCTGATACAAAATCATATTTATATACCTTCCGGACTACAAAACCTATGGATAAATTAATATTTTTAGATGGGGCTTCTGCTGCTAAAGTATCACCAGAAATGGATCAACAAATGATTTTGAGTAGACAGAAAAATACTACTGAAAGAGTAAATGAAAGAGTTTCATCAGAAAAGATCTGTAAGTGGGGGGAAAAATTTGGATTACAAGGGATAATTAGAATGGAGATTGGTTATGAGATTATCTTATGTGATTTTCATAAGGATATTGAATTAATTTCTAATATTACTTTGGATAGTTTAGCTGAAACTTTATCCTTCCCAAATTCTACTGATATATTAACGGATGAGAGAGAAGATTTAATGGATTTATTACAATCAAATGGTGGTTATGATCTTTTAAAATCGGGATCCAGAGTAGATAATGGTGAGACTAGAATAAAATTAGACCTTTCTAATATGATTACTCCAGTAAACAGAACATTTATTGATCCAAGCCCTTTTAAAAGAAATATAAGTTATATTAATCAAGAATTGAAGGATGATATTATTTACGGTTTGGAAGATGTATTTCAAAATCCAATTAATCCATATGATAAAACTGACTGGCAGATCATAACAAATGGAATAGAAGAAAAATTTGGTCCAATCTTTCAATTAATTAACAACACTCTAGTTGCATTCAATGGAACAGAAAAATCTTTGAAACAAGTTGGAGATCAACTTATGGGGGTTAATTTCAATTTTATTAGAAGATATACTGATATAGTTAGAGATAATAAATTTGAATATGGATTTAATGCAAGTATATTTGATTATGTTTATCATACTTTCCCACTTCAAAATTCAGATATATTAATTTACTCATCAATTTTTAAAATTCAGCATGAAATTTCAAGTATGATGTTCAAAATTTTCGAAGTCAGTAAAGAAATAGTTCATGCGTTTTACTTGGTGGATTCAGAAAATGATAACTTTAGTAAATTAAAAGATAAGGTGGAACAGTTGAGAATAGAAGTCTCAGAATTAATTGAAATACTAGGATGGACTATATTTTATGATTGTAGAAAGTTATGTGGTAGCCCAGATGCATTTTGTTATAGTCCAACTTGGGGACCAAGTCCTTTAGGATGGGGGATGAAAGATAGTAAATATTTTAAAAAGGTTGATGGAGTCTTTGTTATCAATAAGGATTTACAATGCATGAGCTATAGAGATTTTTCAACAACAATTCAATAGATTTTAAATGATATTATGTATTCAAATATATGCGGTACCTTAGTTATTTGACCTCTTAGATAGTGATTGCTAAAATTCAGAACGATGTAGGGTTTTTAGAGGGGTATCTCAGATACGGACGCGAACTGTTATGTTTATACTTATATCGATACACTAAGACTGTAAGTAAATACGAGAAACAAAATCTTTTAATATCTTTTTTATTTTTTTCGCAGACTTTAGAGTGTTGATATAAATATTTGAAATTTAATAAAAAAAATATAAATAAAGATAAAGTAAATATAATAAGATTGTACTTTAGGATATTGTTAATAAGATCTATAAAGGATTAAATAGTTGAAATTTAATAAAGAAGAAGAAATTATAGAAGATAGGGATTGAGGGAACCATGAATAAAGGAAAGTCAGAATGGTTAAGATCTTCTTGTTGTGGGGGTGGAGTAGGGAGACATACAGTGGTTTTTCTATATTTAGCAATGTCAAGACATTCATCATCTTTAACATTAATCCATAAATACTTAATTTTTAAATTTTTTGCCACACAGTAACACTTTCACTAGATATTTTCACTAATACAACATTCATTTGAATTTTTCCTTTTTCATTTTTCTCTCGTAAAAATCCTTTAACCAAGCCTTGTTGTTTATTTATAAGAAGCGTGCAAGTCGTGTAAGTCATTTTTTTCGCAATATTTTCAAATATAGGCCGGCTTGATTCGATGCGTGAAAAAAAATAATAATAGTACAAGCACTAAAGTGAAAGAAAGAAAAGATAAGTAATAATAAGATGTTAGATACAAGAGATGATTCGTCTGGGTATCAATGGAAAGCTTACGCCTATCAATTAAATTTTGGTGTTAATTTAGAATTTTGTGTTTTATTCGGAGTTTTAGCTGCTTGCCAAATAGGTTCAATGATTAGACAAAGAATTTCAGGTAAAAATTTACCTAATAAACTTTGCAAAAGATACGTTGGTAC
The DNA here is from genome assembly GCA_030581595.1 of Yamadazyma blattariae. Classification (NCBI taxonomy): domain Eukaryota; kingdom Fungi; phylum Ascomycota; class Pichiomycetes; order Serinales; family Debaryomycetaceae; genus Yamadazyma; species Yamadazyma blattariae. The sequence continues at coordinate 13,903 of JAKTTU010000028.1, forward strand.
CTTAGCTCCATTTTTAACTGGTCTTATTTTAGAATGTGTTGGTTATGTTGGTAGACTTCTTAATCATAAAGATAATACTTTATTAGGTCCATATATTTTACAGTCCATTGTTCTTTTAATTGCGCCAGCATTTATGGCAGCTTCTATTTATATGAACGTCGGAGAGGTAATAAAACTTCATGAAGCTGAAGCTTATTTTATTATTCCAACGAAATGGTTTACTAAAATTTTTGTTATTGGTGATATAATGTCAATTTTATTACAGGCAGCTGGTGGTGGAATTCAATCTTCTGGATCCCTTGCTTCTTTTAATACTGGTAGAATAATGATTATTGCGGGTTTATGGGTTCAGATTGCTTTCTTTAGTGTTTATATTTTAACTAGTATATTATTCACTATTAGATATTTCCCAAAGAGCAAAGCATCTTGGATTATTTCAGGTTTTAGAAGAGATTCTTGGTTTTTCATGTTATCAGGACTTTTGATTACTTCAGTTTTTATTTTAATTAGATCAATTTATAGAGTTATTGAATATTTACAAGGTGATGGTGGACAATTAATTTCAAATGAAGTTTATTTATTTGTTTTAGATTCAACAATGATTTTCTTTGGTGGATGTGTTTATTTGGGAAATGATATTACTTATAACTTATCAAAACTTTACTTCCGTAAGAACAGTCAAGAAGAATATGAAATGGTAAATGAAAATGGAAATAACCCAAAAGTTAAGGGATCATAGATTTTAAAGTTATATTTAGATTAATCTTGGTTTTCAGGTAGGGAATTTTAATGGCAACGGGTGGTGACGGTGTACTGGCTTTTGTGCGGTTAGGTATGGGTGCACAGGTAGGACGACATTCAATGGACGTTTTTCTATATTTAGGTTTTGGCCTTTGGCCTTCAAAATAAACTAAAGTACTTTCAGACACTTCTATAATTAAGATTTTCTATGTTTAATGGTAATATGTATAAATAAAACCAATTCCACTCATGGAATTGTGGTATATTGGTGATGTAGAGCTATTTCCTTTCTTGGACAAACTTGAAAAAAACCGCACTTTAGGGGCTCTGAGATCACAGCTTAGTCTGCAAAGTTCAGTCACGAGTATGCGCGTTTACATAAGAACTTAGCTAAGAAACAGGCTTTGGCCAAGAGCATATAACCACGTATGTAGTATTATGTAAAAGCTTACAAATAATTATCCAGTAACCAGGGGTTCATCACTTGAGATATAGATAAAGAATATAGTAAAAAGAAACGGTAAACGGGTGGTAAAAGAAGTAGTATGTATAAAGAAAAAGTGTATAGGTATTACTAATGGTACTAAATAGATGAACGAAACGGTTTGTATTTTTTTTTTTTTTTGTGTAATTTTTTTCCTTTTTATTTTTTTCGCAAACTTTATAATGTTGGTATAAATATTTGAAATTTAATAAAAAAAATATAAAGAGAAAATAAAAAAATATTCTTACTTAGATATCTTTATTAAGATTGATATTAGAATATTTGAAGTTTAATAAAGAACTGGATATAAAATTGAGATTGAGTAAACTAATAAGATTGTATATTAAACTTAATGAAAAAGATAAACTTAAGTTAATAAAAGAATAAAATATTAAAAGTTAATAAAAAACATATTAAATTA